>SJYA01013392.1:0-11094 GCA_006410615.1 Neotragus moschatus
TTCCAGGTTCCTATGCAATATTGCTCTTTACAGCATCAGACCTTGCTTCTATCACCAGTCAAATCCACAACTGGGTATTGTTTTTTCTTTGTCTCCATCCCTTCATTCTTCCTGGAGTTATTTCTCCACTGATCTCTAATAGCATATTGGGCACCTACTGAGCTGAGTAGTCCCTCTTTCAGTATCCTATCTTTGTCTTTTTATGCTGTTCATGGGGTTCTCAAGGCAAGAATACTGAAGTGGTTTGCCATTCCCTTCTCCAGTGGACCACATTTTCTCAGACCTCTTCCTTGCCCCCCCCGTCTTGGGTGGCCCCACAGGCATGGCTCAGTTTCATTGAGTTAGATACGACTGTGGTCCTATATCATTAGACTGACTAGTTTTCTTTGATTATAGTTTCAGTGTGTGTGCCCTCTGATTCCCTCTTGCAAAAACTACCATCTTAGTTGGGTTTCTCTTAGCTTGGACGTGGGGTATCTCTTCATGGCTGCTCCAGCAAAGCACAGCTGCTGCTCCTTACCTTGGAGGAGGGGTATCTCCTCACTGCCGTGCCTCCCGACTTTGAACCTGGAATAGCTCCTCTAGGCCCTCTGGTGCCCGCACAGCCACTGCTCCTTGGACATGGGGTAGCTCCTCCCGGCCGCTGCCCTGACATCAGAATAAGCGTCTTTTAATTTCATGGCTATAATCATCATCAGCAGTGATTTTGAAGCCCGCCCCCAAATAAAGTCTGACACTGTTTCCATTGTTTCCCCATTTATTTCCTATAAAGTGATGGGACCGGATGCCATGATCTTCGTTTTCTGAATGTTGAGCTTTAAGCCAACTTTTTCACTCTCCTCTTTCACTTTCATCAAGAGGCTTTTTAGTTCTTCTTCACTTTCTACCATAAGGGTGGTGTCATCTGCATATCTGAGGTCATTGATATTTCTCCCAGCAATCTTGATTCCAGCTTGTGTTTCTTCGAGTCCAGCGTTTCTCATGATGTACTCTGCATAGAAGTTAAATAAGCAGGGTGAGAATATACAGCCTTGATGTACTCCTTCTCCTATTTGGAACCAGTCTGTTGTTCCATGTCCAGTTCTAACTGTTGCTTCCTCACCTGCATATAGGTTTCTGAACAGGCAGGTTAGGTTGTCTGGTATTCCCATCTCTCTCAGAATTTTCCACAGTTTATTGTGATCCATATAGTCAAAGGCTTTGGCATAGTCAATGAAGCAGAAATAGATGTTTTTCTGGAATTCTCTTGCTTTTTCAATGATCCAGCAGATGTTGGCAATTTGATCTCTGGTTCGTCTGCCTTTTCTAAAACCAGCTTGAACATCTGGAAGTTCATGTGAAGCCTGGCTTGGAGAATTTTGACCATTACTTTACTAGTGTGTGAGATGAGTGCTATTGTGCCATAGTTTGAGCATTCTTTTGCATTGCCTTTCTTTGGAATTGGAATGAAAACTGACCGTTTCCAGTCCTGGGGCCACTGCTGAGTTTTCCAAATTTGCTGGCATATTGAATGCAGCACTTTCATGGCATCATCTTTCAGTATTTGAAACAGCTCCACTGGAATTCCATCACCTCCACTAGCTTTGTTTGTAGTGATGCTTCCTAAGGCCTGCTTGCCTTCATGTTCCAGGATGTCTGGCTCTAGGTGAGTAATCATACCATCGTGATTATCTGGGTCATGAAGATCTGTTTTGTATAGTTCTTCTGTGTATTATTGCCACCTCTTCTTAATATCACCTGCTTCTGTTAGTTCCATATCATTTCTGTCCTTTATTGAGCCCATCTTTGTATGAAATTTTCCATTGGTATCTCTAATTTTCTTGAAGAGATCTTTAGTCTTTCCCATTCTGTTCTTTTCCTCTATTTCTTTGCATTGATCGCTGAGGAAGGCTTTCTTATCTCTCCTTGCTATTCTTTGGAACTCTGCATTCAGATGCTCTTATCTTTCCTTTTCTCCTTGGCTTTTCGCTTTTCTTTTCACAACTATCTGTAAGTCCTCCTCAGACAGCCATTTTGCTTTCTTGAATTTCTTTTCCTTGGAGATGGTCTTGATCCCTGTCTCCTGTACAATGTCCCAAACCTCCATCCATAGTTCATCAGGCACTCTTGTCTATCAGATCTGGGCCCTTAAATCTATTTCTCACTTCCACTTTATAATCATAAGGAATTTGATTTAGGTCATACTTGAATGGTCTAGTGGTTTTCCCTACTTTTTCAATTTCAGTCTGAATTTGGCAATAAGAAGTTCATGATCTGAGCCACAGTCAGCTCCCGGTCTTGTTTTGTGGACTAGATCCTGGTATTTTAGACAGTAAAGAATCTTAGAGATAATTTTGCTTAGCACCTTTATTTTGTGAAACTTATGTTTAGACGTTAGTTGATTGAATCTGAGTTGGACCTGTGTATTTAATTTGAAAGATTCAAAGTTTATTCATTCCTTGAAAAATTAATTCCATTCAACAAACTGAAGAGTGTCAGTAAAGCGTGGACTTCTGTTTTCCATAATGGCAAGTCAGGTTTTTAAGTCATTTCTCCTAATGATCACAACTGAAATATTTGAATAGAATAGAATTAAGATATTCTGAAGACACTGAAACACTAACAGGAGAGGAACTGTAGGTGAATGCCAGAAAATTAAGATCAGCATTAGAAATTGTTTTTGCCTCAGAGGCCTTTGATCAGGAAACCTTGAGCTTCCATTTTGATGGCCCCGTAGGATGATGGGGAAAGTAGTCGAAGCTCAGGTGCTCCGAAGATCAGAAATTTAATACCCACTCTCCAGCTTTAACTGGGTGGACTCTGTAGGGGTAAACCTTTTAGGTAAAGGTGAACACAAAGTACAATTGCCCCCCTCCCCTACATCCTCTTTTCCCCACCTTCAGGAGATTACAGGGAGAATTGCCTTGGCACTGAGCAAAGCAAGGGAGAAGAAAAGAGAACAAAATAACCAGAAAACCTTTCACTGAGAAATAAGAAACCAAAGGCTAGTTTCATCTGGGACTGCTGCCAACATGCTCATTTACCTGGGTGGTGAAAGAACATCAGGCTATGAATTGAGTCTGGACTTAGGCTCAGCTGGTAAAGAATCTGCCTACAATGTGGGAGACCTGGGTTCAATCCCCATGTTGGGAAGATCCCCTGGAGGAGGGCATGACAACCCACTCCAGTATTCTTGCCTGGAGAATCCCCTGGACAGAGGAGCTTGATGAGTTACGGTCCATGTGGTTGCACAGAGTTGGACACAGCTGAGCAACTAAGTACAACACAGCGCATGAATTGAGTCTAAGTTGGTTCCAGATTGGTACCAATTACTTTCTACCATTAAGTTGCACTTAACAGAAGCAACTGCAAATTTTCTTTTGGAGGAAAGCATCTTCCTTCTAGACTTTGAGAACTCTTCAAGTAAGTTTTCAAGGACCTGCAATTAAAGATAACCAAGTATTAAAGAAACAAGTTACTATATTTGAGGACCAGGAGAAAAAAGGAACAGTAAAAAGTGATCTCTGCAGACCTCTAAAGCTAGATACACTGGATACAGACTTAGGCATACTTACTATGTTTAAAAAAAAGACAAGCTTGAAAATACCTCAGGGGTGTAAGAAACTGCAAAAAGGGATATTGTAGGCTTTGGAAAAATACCAAATAGGATTTATAGAATAAAAATGAAATATTTAAAATTGAAAATTCAAAAGATAGTGTTGATAGCCGATTATACGTGATTAAAAGAGAATTCCTAGTGAAACGGGACTAGAAGTAATTATTTAGAGTACACTATAGAAAGAAAAAAGTTTGAAAATAGGCAGGAAGTTATGATATATGGAGAATAGTGTGATAGGCTATAATAAATGGGTTATTGGAATTAATGGGGAGAAGTGGTGAGAATGAAAATAAGGCATAGGCATTTTGTCTATCTTTTCAGAAAATTAGCGTTAGTTTCATTTAACTTTTAATTTTTCTTTTAAGCCTCTATTTCATTTATTTCCTCTCTAATCTTTGTTATTTTCTTCCTTCTAATGACTTTCAGTTCAGTTCAGTTCAGTTCAGTCGCTCAGTCGTGTCCGACTCTTTGCGACCCCATGAATTGCAGCATGCCAGGCCTCCCTGTCCATCACCAACTCCCGGAGTTCACTCAGACTCACGCGCATCCAGTCAGTGATGCCATCCAGCCATCTCATTCTCTGTTGTCCCCTTCTCCTCCTGCCCCCAATCCCTCCCAGCATCAGAGTCTTTTCCAATGAGTCAGCTCTTCGCATGAGGTGGCCAAAGTACTGGAGTTTCAGCTTCAGCATCAGTCCTTCCAAAGAAATTCCAGGGTTGATCTCCTTTAGAATGGACTTGTTGGATCTCCTTGCAGTCCAAGGGACTCTCAAGAGTCTTCTCCAGCACCACAGTTCAAAAGCATCAGTTTTTCAGCACTCAGCCTTCTTCACAGTCCAACTCTCACATCCATACATGACTACTGGAAAANTGGATCTCCTTGCAGTCCAAGGGACTCTCAAGAGTCTTCTCCAGCACCACAGTTCAAAAGCATCAGTTTTTCAGCACTCAGCCTTCTTCACAGTCCAACTCTCACATCCATACATGACTACTGGAAAAACCATAGCCTTGACTAGACGGACCTTAGTCGGCAAAGTAATGTCTCTGCTTTTCAATATGCTATCTAGGTTGGTCATAACTTTTCTTCCAAGGAGTAAGCATCTTTTAATTTCATGGCTGCAATCACCATCTGCAGTGATTTTGGAGCCCAAAAGAATAAAGTCTGACACTGTTTCCACTGTTTCCCCTTCTATTTCCCATAAAGTGATGAGACCGGATGCTATGATCTTCGTTTTCTGAATGTTGAGCTTTAAGCCAACTTTTTCACTCTCCTCTTTCACTTTCATCAAGAGGCTTTTTAGTTCCTCCTCACTTTCTGCCATAAGGGTGGTGTCATCTGCATATCTGAGGTTATTGATATTTCTCCCAGCAGTCTTGATTCCAGCTTGTGTTTCTTCCAGTCCAGTGTTTCTCATGACTTTAGGCTTCGGTTATTCTTTTTTTCTAGTTCCTTGAGTGAAAAGTTAAGTTTTTTATTTGAGATCTTTCTTGTTCTTAATTGAAGCATTGTTATGAATATCCCTCTTAGACCTGCTTTTACTGCATCCCACCAATTACGATGTATTGTATTTCCATCTTTGTTTGTCTAAAGGTACTTTATGATTTCTTCTTTGACTTATTGGTTGTACAGTTGCATGTTGTTTAATATCCACATATTTGAATTTTATAGTTTTCTTCTTGTAATTGTTTTCTACTTTTAAACCACAGTGGTTGGAAAAGATGCTGTCTATGATTTCAGTCTTAAATTTATTAAGACTTGTCTGTGGCCTAACATATGATCTATACTGGAGAATATTTTGTGTGTGCTTGAGAAGCATATGTATTCTGTTGATTTTGAACAGAATGTTTTACAAGTCTCTATTAAGTCTATCTGGTGTAGTATCTTGTTTAAGGCTGGCATTTCCTTATTGATTTTCTGTCTAAATGATCTGTTTATTGATGAAAGTGGAGTATTAAAATCTCCTACTATTATTGTATTGGTATCTATTTCCCTCTTTAGATCTGTTAATATTTGTTTATATATTTAGGCGCTGTTACGTTGGGTACACAAATATTTCCAAATGTTATACTCTCTTGTTGGGCTGACTCATTTATCACTGTATAATGACCTTCTTTGTCTCTTAGTACAGTCTTTATGCTAAAGTCTATTTTGTCTGATGTAAGTACAGTCAACCCTTGAACTATACAAGTTTAAACTGCATGGGTACACTTTTACATGGATTATTTTCCAGTAGCAAATACTACCGTACTACAGATGGTTGAACTTACTGATGTGGAACCGAAGATATGGAAGAGCCATGGATATGGAGGAATTGCACATATAAATTATATATTGTATGCAGATTATAAATTATATGCAGCTTTTCAACTGCATGGAGGGTCAGTGCCCCAACACTCATGTTCAAAATTCGTCAGTATATATCTACCATAGCTTGGTTTTGGTTTGCAGTTGCATGGAATATCATTTTTCATCTCTTCACTTTTAGTCAGTGTGTAACCTTACATCTGAAGTGAGTCTCTTACAGGCTGCATATAGTTAGGTGTTTTTAAAACATCTGTTATTAACTGTGTGTCTTTTGATTGGAGAATTTAGTCCAGTTACAGTTAAGGTATTATTGTTAAGTATAGACTTACTGCCATTTTGTTAATAGTTTTTTGGTTATTTTGTAGGGTATAGGTATTATTTGAAGAGGTGATGGTTAGCATATAATTTGGACTGGCAAAGGACACTATAGATTGAAATTCCAGTGACTCCAAAGTAGAATAAATAAAAAGAAACTCATATAGAGACATGTCACAGTGAACTGCAGAACAAAAGGGAAAAAAGGCAGTACAAAAGCAAAGAGAATAGTGGGGTTTAATATCTTTGTTTTTGGGCCACACTGCATGGCTTGTGGTATCTTAGTTCTCCAACCAAAGATTGAACTTGGGTAATCAGCAGTAAAACACAGATTCCTAACCACTGGACTGCCAAGGAATTCTCCTTTAGTATCTTCTTTGTATGGAGACTATTAGTACAACACAGGTTATAGACATTCATTTTGTGTATCTATGGATATTGAGTTTGGACTCATTAGCTTCAGAATAATTCTACCTTCTATTTGTGAAAAAGTAATTAGAAAATTATTAAATGAGTGTTTTAAGCAGTTTGAAGCAACTTTGAAATTTTTGACAATTTAAAGACGAAGAGTCTATAAGTTTGGTTATTGACATCATTTTAAAGAGTTATATTTTAGTTAAGAGGTTACTTGGTAGCTCAGTGATAAAGAATCTGCCTGCTAATGTAGGAGATGTGAGTTCAATCCCTGGTACAGGACGATCCCCTGGAGAAGGAAATGACAATCCACTTTGGTATTCTTCCTGGGAATTCCTACAGACAGAGCCTGGTTGGCTAGAGTCCTTGAGGTCACAAAGGGTTGGATATGACTTTGCAACACCCGCCCACCACCATTTTAGTGAAACCATAGTGTCTTCATCTTAAAAATAGTCTTAATTTTAGTAATAATCATTTGGTAATGGTTTGGTTTCTGCTTTTTAGTTTTGGTTCTCCAGTGTTAAGTGTATAATTTCTTTTATGTATATGTATGTATGTTTTCCCCAAGAGGGGAGTTGTTTCTTTAATTATATACTTGATTCTTTAAAATATGACTATCTAGGAATTGATCTCTCTGATAAATTCATATTTTCCTGTAGAAGGTGCTACAGTATAAAAATAGAATCATTGTTAGAAAATGAGTTGAAGACTTTTAGCCTTTCACTTGGGATTATATTGTTACCTAATGCATGAGACCAATCTCATTCAATTTTCTGTGTTCAAACATTAAAGGACCTCTACCCCATATTAATTTAAATCCATGTAATATTATCTCTTAGAACCAAAAGAGTGGCTGGAACATCACAGGCCTTCCAGTGAACAGAAGCTATTTCCCGTTTTCCCTTAGAGAGCATTTTAGGAAAATGGTTTAAGCTAAGTTGGGTCTTAAATATAATTAAGGTATAGTAAAAATTTTTGTTTTTGTTTTTGGTGGTGTGGTGTAGGTTTTAGTTCCCCAACCAGAGATTGAGCCCAGGCCCTTGGCAGTGAAAACATGGAGTCCTAATCACTGCACTGAGAGGGAATTCCCTAAAATTGCTATATAATAAAGAATAATAATAATAAAATAAAGGTAATTAATGATCCTCCTGGAGGAGGAAATGGCAACCCAGTCAGGTATTCTTACCTGGAGAATTCCATGGACAGAGGAGACTGCAGGCTGCAGTCCATGGGGGTCACAAAAAATCGGACACAACCAAGCACATACACACACAATTAAAGATCAAGGGAAACAAGTTGTTTCTGGTTATGGGATAAAACATCATAAGCTAAGTCATGAATGTTGGAATGAATATAGTACGTTCAGGGGACAGTTTGAAAAACTGGATTGCAGGGTGGCAACAGGAAAAGACGCAAAATAAGATGGTTAGGTGGTTGGCTAACAGAGGTACTTAGTATTTATATCACATGATAAATAGATGTTTTTCTTTTGTAGTTAATGGTAGGTACCTTGATAACTTTTATTAAAACTAGAAAATAGTAAAATTCATCCATAGTCCAGTAATTTTAAAAAGCATATATGTTAAAAGTCGTTTTCTGCTTGTTTAATATTGTTCAAAAGTATATATGTTAAAAGTCATTTTCTGCTTGTTTAAGCCTGTTCTTCAGAGGTAACCAGTATATTTATATGTCCGTCCTTTTTCCCATATTTATACATATATCTAAATATATTCATATATTATACTACACACACATACATATTAACAGTGTTAAAAAAATTTGACATGTATGTGAAGAAGATGAAAAATTTTATACATATTCCTTTTTCACGTTACAAATGGACAGATTTCCTGGTTCAAACATATTGATAAACTTCCTTATTTTTAAGAAATTATTATATTTTTTAATTGAAGAATAATTGCTTCACAGAATTTTGTTGTTTTCTGTCAGACATCAAATGAATGATAAACTTCCTTATTTTTAACAGCTGCCTAGTATCTTTTTTCATGGCTATAAGGTTTTCAGTTGATCCCTTCTGCTTTTCTAGTTAGATGGTTTACTTTTAATTTTATATGTGTTTTGTGTTTTGTTTTGCTGTTACAGTGCTCCAGTCAACATTCTTGTACATAATATCTTTACTTTCTCAAGCAGTTCTGTCTTTTTTTTAATCCTTTTTTTCCCCCTCCCACCATTCTCAAGCTAGTATTTCTGTAGGACAGAAATAATTTAGACAATATTTTAGTTAGAGGTGGCCCTGAAGATGTTGTACTGGTAAAGTGAATCCATGAAGCCCAGAGTGAAGTAATTACCCAGTGCCGTAGGACCAAGTTAGCAGTTAGTGATACGACTGAGACCAGGTCTTTTGATCCAGATGTGCTTAGCTGAAACTGATGCCTACTGGCCTGTACCAGCTTGCAAGATCTGATTGTGCATGCCATTTTTTTTCTATCTTTGCTTTCAGTGACATCATGCTAGCATATTCAAATTGGTCACTGCAGGATTATTTACATCCCCCAAATCAACAAATGCTATCAGTAAGACCTCCTTCACCCAACATGAGCCTAATAAATATTTACTAGGAAACCACTAATTTAAATCTACCATCTCTCTACTTGTTTTCTTTTGTTCAATATCTTCTTTATTCCTTTTTTCCTCTTTGTCTTCTTTTCTGTTCATTGAGAATTCTTTATAATTTTATTTTGTCTATTTTATGATCATATTAAGTATACCTCTGGAGCTTTGCTTTTAGTGGTTTCTTTAGGGTTTACATTCATCTTTAACTTATTCACAAACCGCCTTTAAGTAATATTATGACTGTTCACTGTAGTATGTTACATGAATCTTACAAAGTATTTTTTTGGTTGCCTCTTCCTAGAAGCACATTTTATTATACATGTTATAATAAACATGTATTATATACATCACATCATTACTGATTTTGTCTTAAATAGTTAATATTTTAAAATTTTAATTAAAAAAATTTTATATAGAGCTGCACTGGGTCTTCGTCGCTGCATGTGGGCTTTCTGTAGTTGCAGAGAGCAGGGGCTACTCTAACATGTGGGCTTCCCATTGCAGTGACTTCTCTTGTTGCAGAGCATGGACTCTAGAGCCCAGATTCAGTAGTTGTGGTGCATGGGCCCAGTTACCCCAAGGCACGTGGAATCCTCCCAGACCAGGGATCAAACCCCTGTTGCCTGCATTGGCAGACAAATTCTCAGCCACTGGACCATCAGGAAAGTCCTTCATCAATGTTTTTTTGAAAGAATTCTTAAAGTAAAAAAAGAACCCTTATATTTTTTCCCACATGTTTATCATTTTCAGTGCTCCTTATTCCTTTATTATTGATCCAGAATTTCCTTTATGGTTATTTTCCTTCTGCCTGAAGAATCTGCTTTAACATTTCATATAGTACTGATTCTGTGGTGATATATTCTCTCAGGGTCTGTATGTTCTTCTAGGTCTTTATTTACCTTTTTTTTTTTTGAAAGATACATTTGCTGAGTACAGAACTCTTGGTCAGCTTTACTTTTTCTTGGTTCACTGTCTTTTTGGCTTTCATTGTTTTCAATTTAAAGTCTGTTATCATTCTTATTTTTTGTTCCCCTATGCTTAATGTATATTTTACTTTGGTTACTTTTAGTATTTTTCTTTCTCACTGGTTTCAAACAGTTTTATTATGATGTACCTTGGTGTAATTTTATCATGTTTTGTGTTATTGGAGTTTGTTGAGGCTCTTGGCTGTGTGAGTTATAGTTTTCATCAGATTTGAAAATTTTTCATCCATTATGGCTTAAAATGTTTTTTTTCTGACTTTTGTTTCTCTCCATCTTCTCTTTTCCTGACTCCAGTTATAATATCCCTAAACTTCTTGATTGTTGTTCCACAATTCACCGATCTTGTTCATTTTTTTTCAAGTGTTTTTTCCTCCTCATGTTTTAATTTGTTACTTGCTCAGGTTTGCTAATCTGTAATCTGTTAATTTCACTGTTTACTTTTCAGACAATGTATATTTTATCTCTAAAGAATTTTGACCCTTTTTTTGTACCTTACATATTTTTCTTTGTCATGTTCATGCTTTCTTCTACCTTCTTGAGCAAATGGAGTATGTTTATAGCAATATTGCAGGAAGAGGGACCTCTTCTGGGGCCCAAGAGTGGGCTCTTGTCTAACACTTGGAAAAGAATGATCTGAGGAGACACACCTGCTGACAAAGCAATAAGACTTTGTTGGGAAGGGGCTCTCAGGTAGAAAGCAGAAGGGTAAAGGAACCATGGAGAATTGCTCTGCCATGTGACTCACAGTCTCAAGTGTTATAGTGATGGGATTAGTTTCCTGGTTGTCTTTGGCCAGTCCTTCTTTGATTGGCCAAAGACTCAGTCTTTCCTGGTGGTGCACACATTGCTCAGCCAAGATGAATGCCAGTAAAAGGACTCTGGGAGGTGGTCAGACACCTTTTGACT
>SJYA01013393.1:0-10613 GCA_006410615.1 Neotragus moschatus
TCCAGGAGTTGGTGATGGACAGGGAGGCCTGGCGTGCTGTGGTTCATGGGGTCACAAAGAGTGGGACACGACTGAGCGACTGAACTGAACTGATCGACTTTTACTTTCAGTCTGCTAACTGGTCAGGCAGTGAGTCAGAAACGCTGTTTTGACTGATAAACGTCCTCTGCGGTTTCTGTCTCCAGAGTTAGTCAAAAGGAGGCCGGGGCACTGTCACGCACGTGTGGGTGTGGGTCTAGGATTTCCCTTCATCATCCTGTAAGGATGGGTGGGTTTCTGGAACTGTCATGGGTTAAGGGACTGATGGATGCCCTCTGCAGAAGTAGAGGGGACATGAGCTGTGGATTCAGTTCTGAGACAGAGATCCAGGGCAGGATTTCCCAAGCTCCGTGACTTCGGGGGATGGAGCATTCTGTGTCCTGGGGGCTGTCTTGGGCGTTGGAGTGTGTTTAGACAAATCCTGGCTTCTCGCCACTAAATGCCGGTACCGGCCCCACCCTCCACTGTGACAATCAGAACTGTCTCTAGACATGCCTGGTGTCCCCAGTGGGAGGGGACGGAGGTCACCTCTGGCAAGGAACCACTGGTATGGATATTTTTAAATCAGGGGTTAGGCCAGCTGTCGCCCCGCTTCTAATCCCTCAGGCTTCTCCATCTGTCCACATACTGCCTACCTGTTCAGTAGGAGCTGTGAGGACTGTGGACCAGACCGTTTGCTGTGGGAGCCAGGAGGCAGGTAAAACTTACACCCAGTCTCACAGCATCTGTCCCCCACCAGCAAATGGGGCGGCAGATGATCATTTCCACAAGCAGGCCATGTCTGGGTGGGGGGGGGGCTGGGTGCTGGAGAGATGGGTGTTCCTGCCTGGCCTCTCAAAGTCCTCTTTCTCTGCGAATGGCCAGCTGAGACCCGAGTCCACTCTGCAGGCGGGGACGCGCCAGCCGCACAAACACCCCTCTGTCCTTCCTCCAAGGGGAACGTGCCCTCCTCCGCCCCTCCCGCTCCCCTTCCCGAGAGACTCCGTTTTGTTTCCTCCTCCATGAGTCCCCTTGCCCAGCCATCGCCTGCTCCTCCCGCCCTCCCCTGGGGCCGGTACACCTGACTTATTTATTTATTTACGGCTCCAGTGTTTGAGCTGAGGGTTAGTTCGGGTCTATTAAGCTAGCTGCTTTTCCTGCCTGGGAGCCCGGGTAATGAGTAACCATAGCGTGCTACAGGCAGCTGTCTGGGACAAACCCAGAGCCTCCTCAGGAGCCACATAAGGCCGCGTTTGTTCTGCCCCTTCTCAATGGCTCCTTGTGCAGGAGGCAGGGTGATGGGCGGGCGGGAGGGAGCAGAGAGAGCGGCAGAAAGAGACCGGCACTGAATTCATGGCACTTTCGACAGTTCTTCTCCTCTTGGCTGCCTCCCCACCACCCCCCTGCCCTCCACCTATACCCACTGCCATGGACTTCAGACTCTCGGGCTCTTCTCCCTGACCCCGTGAACCTGGGGGCAGGCTCCCCCAAACCTCGTGAGGGTGCTTTTGGGTGGGCTGTGGATGACACGGAGCCCAAGGACTGCTATTTCGCACGGGGGTGGTTCAGTTGTGCCCTGGGTCTCCCTGACTGTGCAGATGAACACAGCACCTCTTGTCTCGACTTCGCGTCACGATCCAGTAACTCTCCAGCTATCTTTTCCCGATCTGGTGTGCCTGGCCGTGCTATAAAGCTGTTTGGAGAGTGCTTTCATAAAACAGCCCCAAGTCTGTTATGGGGCTAATCATTGGCTCCACCAGCAATGTGGGGCTCGTTAGGGCTACAGCTGACTTGCCTCGTTAAATAGAAAGAGAGACAGGCCCAGAAACGGATTGCCCACTTGGCCTTTGGAAAATCTCCCAAGCGACAGGCACATCTGTTCATTCTGTACACGGGTATTAAGCACCTACATCAAACCGGCTAGTTCTGAGGGGCGACCACAGACACGAGCGGGGTGTGGTCTTCTGCCTCGAGGGTACAGTGTAGAAGGGAAGAGGAAAGAGCCCCTGTCCTGGGTTTGTGATTATATGAGGTAGAATGGGGCAGATGCGCCAGGAGACGTGGTGGATCTTTAGCCACCCAGTCGTGTCTGACTCCTTTGCGACCCCATGGGCTGCAGCCCACCAGGCTCCTCTGTCCATAGGATTCTCCAGGCCAGGACACTGGAGTGGGTGGCCATGCCCTTCTCCAGGGGATCTTCCCGACCCAGGGATCGAACCCATGTCTCCTGCACTGGCAGGTGGATTCTTTACCACTGAGCCACCAGGGAAGCCCCTTCTAAGAGAGGTACAAGCAAACTATCTTGGAGGGTGGAGAAGGGAGAGGTCAGAATCTTTGGGGAACATGAGGAAAGGCTGGGCTTCAGGAAGTGAGGGTGGAGGGTAGTCCCTCCTCTGGGCAAAGGAAGAGTTTTAACAGAGAAATCAAGATGGGCCAGCACGGGGCGCATGTGGGGATCAGGGAGGGGCTGGGTTGCTTAAGTCGTGGGCAGATGAATCGAGAGCCGAGGTGTGTTTTAGATGAATCAGGCTATGCTGTGTCAGACGCATTTGAAGGTGAAGATGTTAGCTGTGTTGAAACCAGTTAGAGGAAGAGGCCAGTGGTCCAACCACTGACGCTGAAGCCTAGGATAGTGTAGGGCTCAGCAGCCGATGGAGAGAGTGGAGGGAAGTGGCCCCGCAGTGACCAGGAGGACGGAACTGGGGAGATGGACTGAGTCAGAGGGTCTAGGGAAGGACCACAGCTGAGGAGCAGGATAGGAGTGTGGTTCGGATGCTCTGAGTTGGAGAGTCTGTAATTGAAAGTGGGGTCTGACTGCTCACCACTCAAAGCCATTAAAGAGGCCAGGTTGGTAGAAAGGAAAGTTTGCTTTATTTTGGATGGTGGCTGCTGGGGTGGGCAGGGGGAAGCCTGTCCAAAGGCCAGTCCTCCCCACTGATGATCAGAGTACAGGAGCTTTTATGGCAGTAGGGAGCGGTGGGGAGGGTGGCTACAGGCAGAAACAGCACAGTCAGCTCAGACAGTCATCTTGAAATTAACCATCTGTGGTCAATTTGACCACTTGGTCAATTAAATTGACCAATTCCGTGACAAGCTCCCTGACCAGGGATTGAACCCACAGCCCCTACAGTGGAAGGCAAAGTCTTAGCCACTGGCCTACCAGGGAAGTCCCTGCACTGGTTTTCAAAGTCACCTTGCAAAATTAGGAGGGACAGGAAAAATTTTCCCCATGTTTGAGATGGAGTGAACAGGTCCAGGAAGGTTGAGTCACTTCTCCAAAATCACACAGCAGAGTTGGTACTGGAGTGGGCTAGGTGTTCAGACTTCAGCCTGGAGCAGTCAACATGACTGTTTAGTCAGAGATACCTTCTGGGTGAGTGACGCAAACCCTCCCTGACATAACACAGGAGTTTAAACGGTGAAGACACGTACTTCTTCACTTAGCAAGATGTCTAGTGGTAAGACAGGCTCTGGGGCCAGTGGCTTCAGCAAAGGATCAGTGATGTCACCGAGGACCCCTCTTCTTTCACTTCAGCTCTCCCAGCACCAGGGATGCCTTCATTGAGGCTGCTCACTGGCTTGGGTGCAAATGACTGCCACTGGCGATCAAGGCTGCATGCTTCCCTGTACACAAAGCAAAAGAGAAAAAACTCATCCAAGTGTGATACGTGTCTGTAGCCCTCATGGCTCAGTGGTAAAGAATCCACCTGCCAATGCAGGAGACTTGGGCTTGATCCCTGGGTTGGGAAGATCCCCTGGAGAAGGGAAAGGCTACCCACTCCAATATTCTTGCCTGGAGAATCCCATGGACAGAGGAGCCTGGTGGGCCATAGTCTGTGGGGTCACAAGAGTCAGACACAGTGTGCACCTCCTCCTTCCTGGGGGGTGCGGAGGAGGAGTGGGTGAGGCTGAGACATTTTCCCAGCAGTTTGATCAGTCTCCCGCTCATCTAACTTGCTCCCTGGANCCCATGGACAGAGGAGCCTGGTGGGCCATAGTCTGTGGGGTCACAAGAGTCAGACACAGTGTGCACCTCCTCCTTCCTGGGGGGTGCGGAGGAGGAGTGGGTGAGGCTGAGACATTTTCCCAGCAGTTTGATCAGTCTCCCGCTCATCTAACTTGCTCCCTGGAGTCGAAGACAGGACCGAAGGGAGAAGGGAGGGCATCTCAGGTGAAGATCTGGACCAGAGCTTTGAGATGGTTTGCATCATAAAACTTCTTGCGAAATCAGGGTAGGGCTTCCTGCTAATCCTCGGAGTAGCCCAGGGCCAGTCCCAAGCTCTGATTTCCCCACCGCAGGCAGCATACTGGGATCCCTTTCAGCAATGCCGAATTTGATTTTGTGAGTTCTTTGAAAAAGAGAAAGGCACGTTCTTAGATGGGTCCCAAGCCTTCTGTTACCTTGGGCTGTTGCACCTGGGTGTCTGGGGGCTTTCTGAGGCCACTGCATTCTCGGGGAAAGATGTGGGTTCTGGGTCCAGTAGCTTGTTGCCCTCACGGGAGCTGAGCCGGCATCCGCATCTTACCTGGAGTGATGCTGTCTCGCACCTGTGCTGAGGTCCTCAAGCAGAAGAGTGTGGCCACGATGCTTTCCTCCCTGGTCATCTCCCTTGCATGGGCCTATTTTCCACATCTTAGCCTTTGCCTTAGTCACTCCTACATCAGCCTCTATTTTTTATTTCCTTTTTTCTTAAAGAAAAAATAAATAAATAAAACCCTTTTGGCTGTGCCCCCAGGGCATGTGGGATTTCATTTCATTTCCTGGGTTCAGACCAGGGATCGAACCCATGGCCCCTGCATTGGAAGAACACAGTCTTAACCACTAGACCACCAGGAAAGTGTCTTTTTGTTTGGCTATCTCCTAACCATTCATCCTGAATCAGGTCAGACACAGGCCCTCCGGACCCCTTGGCTCTTGCCCCCAGACTGGTTAGCTGCTCATGGTCCATGTGTGCGTACTCTGTCGCTCAGTCGTGTCCGACTCTCTGTGGCCTCATGGACTATAGCCCACCAGGCTCCTCTATCCACGGGATTTTCCAGGCAGGAATCCTGGAGTGGGTTGCCACTTCCTGTTCTAGGGTATCTTCCCAACCCAGGGATCCAACCCGAGTCTCCTGCGTCTCCTGCATTGGCAGGAGGATTCTTGACCACTGTGCCACCTGGGAAGCCCTGCCCATGGTCCATGCAGTCTCTTTAATGTCCCTGCAGTTATCAGGGTAACTCTGGCCTCCTCTGCCTGACTCTTGCTTTCCTCCCCCCAGTATATATGAGTGTTGAATGAAGGAGAGGCTACTGCAGAAATAGAAGCCTGAATGACCACGGGCAGTGGCAGCTCCAGAATTTTAATCTAGGAAGGCCTCAGGGTGGCAAATGGTTTATCACTTAAGGTGAGGGATGGGGAGGTAAGTCTACCCTGTCGGGTCACCTCCCTCTGCAGCCCTATGAAAGTCGCTCAGTCGTGTCCGACTCTTTGCAAGCCCGTGGACTGTAGCCTGCCAGGCTCCTCTGTCCACGGAATTCTCCAGGCCAGAATACTGGAGTGGGTAGTCGTTTTTCCCTCCAGGGAATCCTCCCAACCCAGGGACTGAACCCAGAGAGCAGATGTTAACACCCTCTTCTGTGTCAGATGAGAAAGCTGAGGCAGACATGCTAACTTGCAGCCTGACGGTCACAGAGCAGCTCGCTGATGGCAAACAGGGTGGCAACTAGCTAGGTTTGCCTGACTGCAGGGTCACTGGGGGGTGGGGATGGGCAGGTTCACGCTGGGCAGAACTGAGCTTGGCATGTCCCACCTTAAGGGCTTACTCGGAGGCTCAGTGGGAAAGAATCCGCCTGCCAGTGTAGGAGACTCGGATTCAATCCTTGAGTCAACAAGATCCCCTGGAGGAGGAAGTGGCAACCCGCTCCAGTATTCTTCCCTGGAGAATCCCATGGACAGAGGAGCCTGGCAAGCTACAGTCCATAGGGTGGAAGGGAGTCACACAGGACTGGGGTACTAAGCTCCCACACGGGTCCCACTTTATGCACAAAGGCCGCCTCGACCTAAGGGAGCTGACAGTGAGTCTGCAATCCCAGCCTGGTCTTGGAAGCTAAGGCCCAGGGGAGGACTCCCATCATTCCTAAGGCACTCTGCGTCTGTTGGCTGGAAGTTCAGTTCAGTCGCTGAGTCCTGTCTGACTCTTTGCGACCCCATGAACTGCAGCACGCCAGGCCTCCCTGTCCATCACCAACTCCTGGAGCTCGTTCAAACTCATGTCCATTGGGTCGGTGATGCCATCCAGTCATCTCATTCTCTGTCGTCCCCTTCTCCTCCCCGCCTTCGATCTTTCCCAGCATNCTGACTCTTTGCGACCCCATGAACTGCAGCACGCCAGGCCTCCCTGTCCATCACCAACTCCTGGAGCTCGTTCAAACTCATGTCCATTGGGTCGGTGATGCCATCCAGTCATCTCATTCTCTGTCGTCCCCTTCTCCTCCCCGCCTTCGATCTTTCCCAGCATCTGGGGCTTTTAGACCGAACTCCATCTCCCGGGAAGCAGTTCGGCCCCGTCCCGCCCCCTTCGCGCGCCCCGCCCGCTCTGCCCCGTCCGGCTGCTATATAAGGGCCGGATGGTCGGGCCACGGGTAGAGAGCGCGGTGCGCGGGCGCGGAACTGCGATTCTGAGAATCTTCACCCTGCAGCGGCAGCCGTGCCTCGGCGCTTCTCACCTGCGTCTCTCTTGCCGGCCTGGCGCCCGCCCCGCGCCGCCCGGGCCCCGCGCACCTGTAGACCGGAGGCCCAGACTGCCTCTGCCCCTGGTGCTTTTCCGGGCTTGGCAGTGGGGTTCCCGGCGGGGATTCCTGGGGTCGCGCTAGTGATACGCAGTGAAGAAAGGCGAGCTGCTGCGTCCGAGCTGGGTGCTCTCTGAGCGCAGGAAGGCGGGCTGCGATCGGCGGGGCTTCGCTGGGGATCCCGACCGGCGAACCTGCGCGCGATCTCCGCGGGTCCCGGGCGCCGAGGCCGGGATGGCTGGCGCTTTGGCTTTGGATGGAAATGGGGACCGGGCCTCCGGACCCTCTACCGTGGATTACTTGGTGCATCTCGGCCGGGCTTGATGACCCACGACCTCGTCTCCATCCGTGGATTGGTGCGTGCTACCCAACAGTCGGGTCGCTTCCCTGGAGGTAAGTCTCCCCGCGATTCGGAGAGGAGGGGATATAATATGACCCCCTGCGTCGCTTTATGAAGGTCTTGCGGTTCTGGGTTGAGATTTTTGTTCTTGTAATTGACATCTTCTCAGAGGCCGTTTTAGCCATCGTCTGCCTCCAGGCGGAGCGGATTCCCGATGGTCATCGCCTATCTGGGCGCCCTGGCTCTTCACCCTTACAACGTCGCCTAGCCGCCGGCCGCCCCGCGGGACAGGACCCCGGCCTGGGATGAGGTCCGCGTCCTCGGGGTCCCCGCCCGACCCCCTGGCACTTACTAACATTTAAGCACGTCGCACTGCGGGGCCCGTTACCTCGGTGAGCCTGCGACGTCTGCTTGCCTGCGATCCAGAGTGCGATCTAGGGGCAGCGCCTGGCTCCCCTCTCCCCGTGGTGGGTGGGGAATGCCCCGTCCTGGTCGCTGAAGAGCGGCAAGGACCGCGCCACCCATCAGGGGGTTCACTGAATGGGTGAGAGGTGTCAGGAATTCCCTCCAATGCTAGTAACCACCTCCCCTCCCCCATCAGTGCAGATTGTTAGTGGAAGAGGTTTCCTCGCCAGCCTCAGGAGGGGGCCTTCGTCATGAGTCCTGAACTGAAAGCAAACTGCCTCTGCATCCACAGCTCCCCTCTCTCCTCCTCCTTTTGTGCGGGCGCCTCGGAGCAGCACCTTGCCTTGTCACCAAGTAGGCTCCGAGTACTTGTTTGTTGAGTGAATGACCGAGCCAGGCCGCCTTGATGCATGGATTGACCCAGGGCCTCCTTTTGCTGGTCCTTTGGCGCTTGGCCTCAACCCCCGTGACTTGCCCTGTGAAGACAGTTCCAGGGGATTGCTTTCCCAGGTGGAGGATTCCCTCCCCTCCCTCCTCCAGCCCTGTCTGCAGTCTGTTTGTTATGGTCCGTTTCCTGTCCAGTGGTCCCCCCTGCATAGAACGTGTCTGGAAGCTGTCACAGGTCTCCCTTGGGTGCCAGGTCCTCCGGTGAGCACGTGCTCGGGAAGGAGGGAGAACCAGGCGCTGCTGGAAGGAAAAAGATGTGTTAGTTCTGCTCCTCTCCCAGGAGCCAGTGTTCTGGCCGTACCCGGGTCCCTGGTGCTGCCTACCTGGTGCAGGGTGTACCCTGTGGTCCTGCCCACCCTCTCTGGGAGAGGAGCTGTTGAAATTGTCCGAGTGATGGCCTGGAAGCCTGCCTCTGCATCCCCATCTGATTTTTAAAAGTAATCCAGTGTCCTTTCTCTGTCTTTTATAGAAGACTACAAAAAAAAAAAAAAGAAAAAAAAAGGCGAAATTCAGGAAACACCCAGTTGCCACAGCAATGCTGGCAATTTGACATATTTCCTCACTGCGGACCCCTGCAATGTATACAACGTGGGTTCCCGCTCTATCCCCCGCCTCGCTTTTTTTTCTTTTAACATTTCCCCACATAATGACTGTATTCGCTGCAGACACTGAATCATAGTTTGCGTGACAATTCTCCCATTGTTGGACACCGAGGTATTTCCAAATTTTTACCCTTTGAAGTCATGCATTGGTGAGTGTCTTTTGTACATAAGGATTTGTCCACATTTTGAATTATTTCCTTTGGAAAATTCCCAGAAGTCACTCTTTGCTCTAAATCAGTCATGCCTAAAATAAAAGGGGTGCCCTTCTTGGTGGACCTTTACCAGGTGGGCTTGGAGGAAGACTGCAGCGCTTAAGCCTGAAGACCACAACTGGGAGCCAGGATACAGTAGGAGCCCAGACAGTGCTCAGTGAGTGAATGCAGTGTTTCGTTGCCTTTTGTTTTCCCTGAAGCAAAGAACTGATCAGCACTGGCTATGAGAGTAACTTAAAATTTGCCTTCAGGGCTGGGATTGAAATTATTTTAGCAACGCTGGAGATTAAGATTTACGAGGAAGCGGGATTCAAAATGCTGTCCTTTTACAAATTATTACTGTTTAAAAAACTCGCTTATTCATGTTTACCTGTGGCTGTGCTGGGTCTGCGTTGCTGGGCAGGCTTGTCTCTAGTTGCTGTGAGTGGGGGCTGTGCTCTAGGTACGGCGCCTGGGGTTCACACTGCGGTGGCTTCTCTTGCTGCGGAGCACAGGCTCTGGGCGTGCGGGCTCAGCATCTGTGGCTGTCGGGCTCTAGGCACAGGCTCAATAGTTGTGGCGCATGGATCAGGGATCAGGGATCGAACCCATGTCCCCTGCATTGGCAGGCGGACTCTTCATTGAGCTGCCAGGGAAGCCCTATTACCAACTTTCGGTTTTGATAGAAGTCTAGATTTGGAGGAAAGTTGAAAAATAATACATGGATTCCCTTGTACTCTTCACCCAGGTTTCTTGTGTGTTAACATCTTATAGATCCACAGAGAAATGATCAGCGCTTGGATTAATAGTAATGGGATACTTTGAACCCATCTTTAGGCCCCATTCACATTTTCCCAATTGTCCCATTAATGCCTTTTTTTCTGGTCCATGACCCATTTCAGGATCCTGAATGGCAGAAAGCACTGTCATGTAAAAACGTGAACGTTGAGAGTGATTCAGCAGGCTGTCTTCTTTAAAAAGCACTCACTTCAGGCATGATTGACATACAAAAAGCCATACATGTTTTATGTCTGCAACTCGGTGAGTTTGGTCATAAAAATGCACTGTGAAACTGACCCCGCAATCCATGCCATAAACATACCCATCACCTCCAAAATTTTCTTCCACCCTCTTATTTACTATTTTATCATTTTTTGACAGCAAAAGCAGTTAACAGAAGAGCTACCCTCTTAGCAAATTTTCAAATGTCCAGTGCCCACATACTCAGTCACTCAGCTGTGTCTAACTCTTTGCGACCCCATGGACTGTAGCCCGCCAGGCTCCTCTGTCTGTGGGATATTTCAGGCAGGACTACCGGAGTCGGTTGCCATTTCCTCCTGCAGGGGATCTTCCTGGCCCAGGGGTTGAACCTTCGGCTCTTGTGACTCCTGCGTTGCAGGTGGACTCTTTACCACCGAGCCGTCAGGGAGGCCCTCAAGTATCCGGTACAGGATCACTGACCATAGGTGCTGCGCTTCTCGGGCTAAAGTTATGCATCTCGGCAGACTGTCTTTATCCTGGAGGTTTAAAAGTGAGAAGTCTGTTCCATCTTCTCCCGCAGGTTAATTCACCCTCTCCTCCCAATTTATGGCCAGCAGGGCAGATGAGCCCCTTCAGGGTGTGGAGGGGAGAGGACTCTTGATCACGAGCGGGCGGTGTGTCCCCGTATACCCTCTCCTTCCTCTATGGACCTTCCCTGGGAGTGAGTGTTTTCAGTAGAAATTGGGTTACAGCCTGATCTGTCCTGACTTGCCTTGGGGGGTGGGGAGGAGGTGGAGGATGTCATCTGGGTTGCGTGAGAGCCCGCCGCCAAGCCCAGAAACCCCCATTGTCGGGGCG
>SJYA01013395.1:0-11069 GCA_006410615.1 Neotragus moschatus
GCATGCTGCGATTCATGGGGTCACAAAGAGTCGGACACGACTGAGTGACTGAACTGAACTGAACTGAGTAGAAGGAGAAGTGGCAAGGATATACAGAACTATATGAGAAAGGTTTTAATGACCGAGATAACCATGATGGTGTGGTCACTTACCTAGAGCTGGACCTCCTGGAGTATGAAATCAAGTAGACTGTAGGAAGCATCACTGAAAAAAGCTAGCGGAGGTGATGTAATGAATCTGTCTGCCAATGCAGGAGACACAGGAGACCTGGGTTCAATCCCTGGGTCAGGAGGATCCTTTGGAAGAGGAAATAGAAACCCACTCTGGTATTCTTGCCTGGAAAATTCCATGGATGGAGGAGCCTGGACGACTACAGTCCATGGGGTCAAAAAGAGTCAGACATGGCTGAGCACACACATATACATGGAGGGGGTGATGGAATTCCAGCTGAACTATTTAAAAACCCCAAAGATGATGCTGTTAAAGTGCTGAGCTCAATATGTCAGCAAATTTGGAAAACTCAGCAGCGGCCACAGTACTGGAAAAGGTCAGTTTTCATTCCAGTCTCAAAGAAGGGAATGCCAAATAATGTTCAAACTATTGTACAGTTGCACTCATTTCACATGCTAGTAAGGTTATGTTCAAAAATCTTTCAAGTTAGGCTTCAACAGTATGTGAACCAGATGTACAAGCTGGGTTCTAGGAGGCAAAGGAACCCAGAGATCAAACTGCCAACATTCGTTGGATTACAGAGAAAGCAAGGGAATTTTAGAAAAATGTCTACTTCTGTTTCATTGACTACGCTAAAGCCTTTGACAATGTGGATCACAATAAACTGTGGAAAATTCTTAAAGAGATGGGAATACCAGACCACTTTGCCTGTCTCCTGAGAAACCTGTATACAGGTCAAAAAACAATAGTTAGAACCAAATATGGAACCACTGACCAGTTTCAAATTGAGAAAGGAGTATGTCAAGGCTGTATATTGTCACCCTGCTTATTTAACTTTTATGCAGAGTACATCATGTGAAATGCCAGCTGGATGAATCACAGGCTGGAATCAAGATTGCCAGGGGAAATTTCAATAACCTCAGATATTCAGGTGATAGCACTCTAATGCAGAAAGTGAAAAAGAACTAAAAGGTGATGAAGGTGAAAGGGAAATGAAAAAGCTGCTTGAAATTTCACATTCAAAAAACTAAGATCATGATGTCTGGTCCCATCATGTCATGGCAAGTAGAAGGGGAACAAGTGGAAGCAGTGACAGACTTTATTTTTTGGGCTCCAAAATCACTGCAGATGGTGACTGCAGCCATGAAATTAAAAGATGCTTGGAAGGAAAGCTATGGTAAACCTAGACAGCATATTAAAAAGCACAGACATCACTCTGCCAACAAAGGTCCATATAGTCAAAGCTATTGTTCTCCCAGTAGTCGTGTACTGACGCAAGAGCTGGTACATAAGGAAGGCTGAGCACTGAAGAAATGATACCTTGGAAATGTAGTGCTGGAGCAGACTCTTGAGGGTCAATCAGACTGCCAGGAGATCCAACCAGTCAATCCTAAAGTAAACCAACTTTGAATATTCATTACAAGGACTGATGCTGAAGCTCCAATACTTTGGCCACCTGATGCATCAAGCTGACTCACTGGAAAAGAACCTCATGCTGGGAAATATTGAAGGCAGGAAGAGAAGGGGAGGCTGAGGATTAGATGGTGATAGTATCCCTAACTCAATGGACATGAATTTGAGCAAACTCCAGGAGATGGTAGAGGAAAGAGGAGCCTGGCATGCTGACATCCATGGGATCACAAAGAGTCAAACATGGCTTATCAACTGAAAAACAACAACAAATACCAATTTAACAAAGAGCCAATAAAGACAAAGGCAAAGGAAAAGAGTCTGGGGCTTCTAGCAGTGGTCAGCTGTGGGAAGACAAGCACGTGGGGGAAAGTAATAGAAAACTATGGACATTTCAGTAATATTTATATATGCAGATTCAAGTCCAGAGCAGCCCCTCCAGTAATAAGAATGGTTTCTTCCTGGTATGAGAGAAGGGAAGGGAACACCTTCTCGGAGGGAAATTTATGCTGTGTCTTTGCTAGTGCTAACTTGCTTCAGTCGTGTCCGACTCTGTGCGACCCCATAGACGGCAGCCCACCAGGCTCCCCAGTCCCCGGGATTCTCCAGGCAAGAACACTGGACTGGGTTGCCATTTCCTTCTCCAATGAATGAAAGTGAAAAGTGAAAGTGAAGTCACTCAGTCGTGTCCAACCCTCAGCGACCCCATGGACTGCAGCCTTCCAGGCTCCTCTGTCCACAGGATTTTCCAGGCAAGAGTATTGGAGTGGGGTGCCAATGCGCTGTCTTTAGACATACGGAAATGGGGAGAGAGCTTTTCCCATGTCTGCTGTTTCTCAATTGCCTTCAACTCAAAATAATCCTTTTGCCATAGGAGCATATTTGGGGGTGGCATATTCTGATCTCTTCACCTTTCTGCCACAGTGCCTTTGAATTTCCCACCACACTGCCTTTGGTGCAACTGGAGATGCATGATGGAGTCAGACAATATAGGTGAGATTTCCAGCTCTCCCCTGTCCAGTGGTAAAATCTCTAGCAAGACTGGCTGGTTTCCTGAGCCTGTTCTCTGTTCTCTAAAGCAGAGGGAGCCCCACATAGGCCGTCTGAAGCCTTCTGTGGGATAGGATGAGATAATGTCCTATGTAGCATGCAGTAGGTACTTGACGCACATCAGCTGGAAGCCGAAAGACAACATGTTGCATTAGAAAGGGAGTGATGATGGGAACAGGACTGCCCAGCCATGCAACGCGTCACTCCATAGACCCTAATAAATATTATTTCATTGTGTGATCGAGAACATGAAAGCTCCAGCCAGTGCTTGGCCCAGGTCAAAGAACCCATAGTGGTGGCGGGGGTCCTGGTCCCACACAACTGCTGCTTCTGGCAGTGCTCACTAAGGTGATCACACCTGACGACCCTTGTTGGTACCCCCAGGCCCCAGAAAGGTGTGGATGGATGGGAGGTTTGCAAAGGGCCAGTGCTGCCAGCTGGGACTCCCTTGGCCAGAGGGTGGTCCTGAGGGTTGAGGTTACTCTGAAGACAAGTGAGAAGGGGAGACAACAGCAAGGCCAGGAAGGAGGCCTGGGGGCAATGATGACAGAATCAGAAAGAGGCAGGAAGGCAGCAGGGTTTCAGTGCAGGGACGAGCACGTGGTGTGGCATGGAGCCCTGCAGAGACAGAGTGAGAGCTCGGTCAGGCCTGCCCTGGGCAGCGCATGGAGCCCGCATCACTGCAGCATGGGGGAAGCCGCAGCTTGTAGCTCTGTGAAGGCGCCCGCTTAGGGACCAAGAGGCCAGGAAGAGGAAGAGGCCTGGCTGGGCACTGCAAAGGGTGAGGTTGTCTTGCAAGGAGCCAGAAGGAAGGCAGGAAATGACGTGAGTCTGAATCTGGGCAAGGTGGATGGCAGACTGGCCGCTACACAGAAGGTGTAGTGCCCCAGTCCTCTGCTATCGATTGAATGTTTGTGTTCCCCAAAATCATATGGTCCAGACCCCCAGTGTGACGGCATTAGGAGGTGAGCCCTTGGGAAGTGAGTAGGTCATGAGGGCGGAGCGCTCATGAATGGCATTGGTGCCCTTGCAAGAGCCCCAAGAACTCCTTCAGCCCGTCCACCTAGGAGGACACAGTGAGACTTCCCAGACACCAGAACCGTGAGAAGGAACGGATTATCGTTTAAGCCACTAGCCTGTGGGACGTATGTTACAGCAGCTCAACAGACCAAGATACCCTTTGATGCCAAGGAGATCGTTTTCCCTTGGGAGGTGTGGGCCCGGGGTGGGAGGGAATGTGGTTCTCAGGGCTGAGCATCTCAGGTGTTGGAGTGCAGCAAAGGGGGCTCTGCCACTGCCTGAAAGGAGAGCAGCTGCGAGACCACCCGCTAGACCACCCAAGAAACCTGCCTGCAGCTTCCGCCACAGCAAGGACAGGCCCCCCATGACAGGCATGCCCCGAACAGGCACAGGATGTTCATGGAGACACCATTCCTGAGACCTAGACCGGACGAAGCCCAAGTCCACCAAAGACAGAAAAGATGAGAAAATGGCTCTGCTCAAAGGATGGAATGAAGTTAAAATGAGGTCCTGAGGGCATGTGAGTGCTAAGTTGCTTCAGTTGTGTCCTACTCCTGGTGGCTCTATGGACTGAGACCCACAGGCTCCTCTGTCTGTGAGATTCTCCAGGCCAGAATACTGGAGTGGCGGCATGCCCTCCTCCGGGGATCTGCCCCGCCCTGGGATCGAACTCGCATCTCTCATCTCCGCATTGGCAGGCGGGGTTTTTTGTTTGTTTGTTTGTTAGTTTGTTTACCACTAGCATCACCTGGGTTCAAATGGTAAAGCGTTTCCCTACAATGCAGGAGACCCAGGTTCAGTCCCTGGGTCAGGAAGGTCTCCTGGAGAAGGAAATGGCAACCCACTCCAGTATTCTTGCCTGGAGAATCCCATGGATGGAGGAACCTGGTGGGCTACAGTCCATAGGGTTGCAAAGAGCTGGACACAAATGAGCGACTTCACTTTCACTTTCCACCTGGGTAGCCCATGAGGGTGGGCTCTGGTCCAATCTGACTGGTGTCCTTATAAGAGGAGGAGATTCAGACACAGACACTCACAGAGGGAGAGTGTCAGAGGACACGGGGGAAGACAGTCACCTCGAGCCAAGGCAAGACGCCCCAGGAGAAACCAGCCCTGTCAGCACCTCGATTCTGGACTTCCAACCACCAGAACCCTGAGGAATAGATTTCTGCTTACGTGCCCAGTCTATGATGCTTTATCTGTGTCCTCCCGAGTAGACCAAGACAACGGCCTTCAGTTTAAATCTGGGCAGCGGGAGGCTCCCATCTCCTCCTCACCTCCCTACTCTTGGTGACACCGTCATCCTGCAGGGTTCAGCAGGTGGAACCTCGTCACTCACCTGGGCCGGGCTTCTGCCTGCTCTCTGGACCTGGAGAGAAGCAGGTGTCTTGTCTGAGGTACACAGGTCATGGCCAGTCTGCCACCTCCAAGGTGGGTGGTCCCTCAGGGAAACAGGCTGCAGAAGAAGGTGCTTGGCATGATCCCAAAGGGCCCGACCCTCCATCCCAGCTGCCTACCAGAATCACAGAATTTAAACATACACCCTGGCTAAATCCACCCAGATTAGTTAAAGTGAGACAGAAAATCTGAACCTGACTTGCGTTTACTGTTACCGTTTCCCCAGAGTCTTAATGGGCAGCAAGCGCTCAGAGTTCCTCTGAAAGGACTCTACATGCTCAGGGGCTGCTGCCTGTCTACTTGGTGCCACTCCTCGTGTGACTTGAATGCGCTCTTGATACTGGTCCCTTGCATGCTTTTGGCCTCCAGTGATGCCCACCATCATACTTACCAGAGATCCCCACACAGCTTAGGTGAGTGTACTCGTGGGACTCTCCCTGGCTGATCACCGCCTACTTCTGGAATCTCCCCTCCTGCTTTTCCTTCTGAGAGCCACCAGCCAGTGTCTGCCAGTGTCCAGGCCCGGGAAGGGCGGGAAAGAGGAAAGGCTGGGGCAGGCGGGCAGGGCGGGAGTGGGCCGCCTTCTCTTGGCCTCCCGGAACACCCCTGCAGCAGCTCTGAGGACAGGCTGGCGTGGCACACTGCACACTTTGCCTGTTTGCTCCCAGGAGTCAAGCAGTCTGGACAGACTGGGAGAGCAGCCTNGGGCGGGAAAGAGGAAAGGCTGGGGCAGGCGGGCAGGGCGGGAGTGGGCCGCCTTCTCTTGGCCTCCCGGAACACCCCTGCAGCAGCTCTGAGGACAGGCTGGCGTGGCACACTGCACACTTTGCCTGTTTGCTCCCAGGAGTCAAGCAGTCTGGACAGACTGGGAGAGCAGCCTCCTCAGGGCCCGTGAGCTGGGCAGCGTCTTTGCAGGGATTAGACAGTGTCTGTCTGGGCAGTAGCAGCCTATGGGCATGGCTTGACAGGGGGGCTGTGGGTTGAATTTCAAATCAAATTTGCCTCCCAGCAGGGCACCTGTGACACAACACGACTACACAGTTGAGCAGAAGGGCCCTGAAGTAGCTGACACTTAACTGGCACATGAGAAAGCCATTCTTGGCAAGGGAAACTCCAGTTCATCCCAAGGCCTGATTTTCCATCCAGAAGGAGGACCTCCTTGAGGGAGGCAGTGGGCTTGGAGTCCCCTCTGTGCCCCACAGAGAGTGGATCTGTGCTCCCTGCACCTGGCTCTGCTCTGACCCTGGGGACGGCCCTGAGCCAGGATTTCTCCGCAGATGCACAGGACCTGGGTGATCACGGGGGCAGACCCCGTCCTGCAGAGGCAGTACAGGCACCCAGCTGCCACAGGGCATCCTAGGAGGAGATGCCTGTACCTGTGCCCCACATGGGATGCCACAGGATTCTGACCCCAGCTTCTCTTTGAAATGGGAGCTCTTCCTTCCTGTTGACCTCCACTGCTCATTCATGGATCCTGCCAGCAACAGTGAGCACCTATTGTATGTGCCTAGAAAAGCTAACCTATGGGGTTAGAGAAAGTTGGAGAGGGAGTCATCCTCCTCCCTATTGACAAAGGCAGAAGGAATTTAGGCTAAGGGGGCTTTCTAGCAGACATACAGTCCTCACCCTGTGAATGACTGCTGTGTGCTCAGCACTGTAGCAAGAGGGTCACAGAGGAAGTCTTTCAGTGGCCTGTACTGCAGGTTTGGTCTTGCCCAGGGGGTGGCTGACCAGCTCAACAGAGCGGAATTATACCCACTGAGTCCAGAACTCCGGCCTTCCCCACCATCACCTGGGCCCATGGCACGGTGCTGCCCGCCTGCAGCTCTATCCAGCCCAGTGAGGTTTCATTTGACCTGGAAAGCCTGCCCTCAGCTGAGGTTCTCAGTTTCCCCCGTACTTGGCTTCTTGAGCTTCTTGGTTGCAGACAGGATGAATGACTCCTCAGAGCTCAGAACATCCCCACTCTCCACAGGGCTGGCGGTTCTGGAAGAGGTGTGAGCACTCACTGCCATACCTCAGGCTCTGCCTGGAGACACAGGAGTATTGCGGAGTCTGCTATGTGGCCTTGACCTCACAGCACGTTTACCCCTGCCTGCCCTGGGTGATGCTTTCCCACAGTGTGGGTTTGGTGGCTCCATCACACCTTTCTGAGGAGTGAGATCTCATCCACAGTTCACAGGTGACAAAACTAGGAGGCAAAGGAAGAGAAGGGGCAGCCTTGCCCCAGATCTCTAAGGGTCACATGACGTGGGGACTTTTGGATTCCGTGCCCCCTGTTTCTTTCTCCACCTCTCTCCCCGGGTCTCACCACCGTGGATGTGAACGGAGCCCAAATTCTGAGCATCCAGCGTGCCTTCCAACAGAGGCTCCCGATGATGTCCTGACCATCCTTCCATGCATCCTGCAAGGGCAGCCTCTGGAGCCAGGTTGACTGGCAACCTAATATCTATGTGCTTCTATTTCCTCATCTGCAAAGTGCAGGTGGCCATAAGTGCACTCAAGCTCTTTGAGAACTGGAGAGAAGATCCCAGCCAGCACACACGAAGACTTTAGAAGCAGCAGTTATGAGGCTCATGGGTTGCAGCATCCATCCTCAGGCAGGCGTTTTCATAGCAAGGACTCCCTAGAATATTCCCTTTATAAGGTTTTCTCCTTAAATTGGTTCTCTGTCTAAATATGCCCTAAGACCTAAGCATCTAGTGACTTCCTTTGCCTCATAGTCAAATATGTTTCCTCTGTTAGAATCCACTGAGACTTTCATGGATCACCACCTTGTAAAATGGACCAGTGGATGAACAGATAAACAAAATGTGGTCTACTCATACAATGAATGCTACTCAACCCTCTAAAGGAAGGAAATTCTTCCAGTGTTACAACACGGATGAATCTCAAGGGCACTATGCCGAGTAAACTTAGCCAGTCACAAAAATATAAGTCCTGTATGATTCCACTTATAAAAACAGAATGTATAATGGAACTTTCCAGGGGCTGAGGGCCAAAGCAATGGGAATTTATTGTTTAGTGGGTACAAAAGAGTTTTGGTTTTGCAAGATGAGAAGAATTCTGTGGATGGATGGTGGTGGTGGCCACATAATGATGCAAATGTACTTAAAACTACTGAACTATACACTTAAAAATGGTTAAGATGGTTACATAATAAATTTGATGTTAAATATATTTAAGCACAATAAAAAACTTTGTCACATATATTTAGCTGCAATCAAAACATTTTAAAGATTTCTATAATACAAAGAAAGAATTGCTCCACCCCCCAATCCTAAATTTGGTAACACAGAAGTTTGGAGATTTAAGAAGCTCAACCAACTCCTAGAAAAAGAAATACAGAGAAAGTCAAGCCAGGGTACAACAGAATCAAATTTTCGAAAACCAGTTTGTTAAATAGAGAATCTAAAAAGCCAGAAAACAAACAAACACGTTTTACATACAGGGAAACCAATGTCTGAATTATCACAGACTTCCCACCAGGAACTATGGAGACCAGAAGGTATTTAAAAGTTTTTAAAAGAAAAAATGGTTAACTCGGAAATTTATGTCCAGTTAAAAATATCTTTCAAGAATAAAGACAACATAAAAATGTCTTAAGATAAAAGAAAATTAAAAGACAATATTCCTGCAAAAGTGCAATGTAAGAAGGGCTTTAAACTATTTCTCAGAAGAAAAAGTTCTTCAGGGACTTCCCCGGGGATCTAGTGGCTAAAGATCTGCCTGCCAGTGCAGGGGACACAAATCCAGTCCCTGGTCCAGGAAGATCCCACACGCTGCAGATGTACAAAGCCGGTGTGCTAAGCCCACGCTCTGGAGCCCGCGAGCCTCAACCGTTGAGCCTGGATGCTCCGAGTACCGAAGCTCGTGCGCCTGAAGCCTGTGCTCCACGAGGGAAGCTGCTGTAGGGAGAAGCCCACTCACCTCCAATGAAGAGAAGCCCCTGCTGGCCACAGTCAGGAGGATAAGCCCACGGGCAGCAAGGAAGACCAGCCCAGCTCCCCCCTGCCCCGCCCCCATGCCGGAAAACTTCTACAGGCGGAAAGGAAACAATACTAGGTTAAAACAATGGAATCTTTAGGAAGGAGTCAATGTTTAAAAAAATGATAAATACAAATACTTTTTTTTTTTTCCCTCTTAATTTCTTTACAATAAAACTGTCTAAAGCAAAAGCTATTACACCGTCTGTGGGGTAATAGATGAAGAGGTGAAACACAGAGGGGCCACAGCATGAAAGAGGGAGAAGTGGTAAGTGAGCCTGCACAGCTGCAAGGATTCTATATTTTATGTGAACAGCACAATATTAATAGGAAGCAGACTGCCAAGAGTTAAGAATGTATAAAGTGATCCCTAACACACGTATATGAAAACACAGAGATGTAGCAGAAAGCCAATAGACGAACTGGAAAAAAAAATTTAATACTTAACTCACAACTTTTTAAAAAAGAGAGGATGAACAGAGGAAAAAATCAAAGAGAAAAAGCCCTAAACAATTAAGTGGTAGATCTAAATCCCACCTCAATAATCAGTGTAAACAAAAGAAACACATGCTGAATAAAAGAGCAAGACCCAACTACATACCATTTTTAAGAGATACAATTTACATGGAAAGACACAGATAGGTTGAGCATATATGGATGAAAACAGATGTACTGATACCATGCAGCCAGCAAGCACAGTAAGATTGGCGTTGTTATATTAATATTGGTTACAACAGAACACAAGAGAAATAGTATTATCAAAGATAAAGAAGGGCACATCACAAGAATGAAAGGGTGGACTCATTAGAAACAATAATAATAGATTTGATTATGCCTAATAATAAAGACTCAAAATATAAGGAGCAAAAATTATTAGAGTTAAAGAGAAAATTAGATAATTCCACAAACAAAATAGAAAATTTTATCTCCTAGGAGTAGTTAGAAAATCTAGACTAAAAAAAAAAATCAGTAAAGATATAAATGATATGAATAACCAAACTATCAACCTTTTTGATACAATTGATATTTTTACAACAATATACTTACAACTTCAATATACCTTAACTTTTTATTAAGTTCACATAGTTTACTCCTTAAGATAGACCATGTGAGTGTGTGCTAAGTCACTTCAGTCATGTCCAACTCTGCAACGCTATGCCCACCAGGATCCTCTGCCCATGGGATTCCTCAGGCAAGAATACTGGAATGGGTTGCCATGCCCTCTTTCAGAGGATCTTCCTGACCCAGGGATTGAACCTGAATTTCTTATGTGTCCTGTATCGGCAGGCGGGTTCTTCACCACTAGTGCCACCTGGGATCACAGATTTGGTCATAAAACAAAGCTAAATAAATTTACAAGGATTTAAATCACATGGAATATGTCCTCTGATGACTATGAAACTAAATTAAAAATCAATATGATAAGATACCTAGGAAAACCTTAAATATTTGGTAACAGATAACACACCTTTTAAAAATCCATGGGTCAAAGAGTAAATCACAATGAAAGTTTCAAAATACTTCAAACTGAAATTGTTTTAGACAGCTACTGATCAAAGTTTGAGATTCAGCTAAAACACAGTTTAGAGAAAAATTGGAGCTTTAAAGGAAAAAAAAAAGATCTTAATAATCTGAGATTTCACCTTAAAAAGCAGAAAAATAATATCAGAAAAAGTAAGGAAAGTAAGTAGAAGGAAATACTAAAGAGCAAAACTGAATGAAATAGGCAAAATTTACGGGAGAAAGAGCAAACACAAATTACCAACATGAATATTAGGAGTGAAAGAGGAGACATCACTACAAATCCTGCAGATATGCAAAGAATAATAAGGAAATGTTATGAACAGCATCATGCCCCAAAATTCAATCGCTTGGGTGAAATAGAGAAATTCGTTGAAGTATATGACTAATGAAAACTAACACAAGATGAAACAAAAATTCCAAATAGCCCTATCTTAAAGAAATTGACAATAAACTGTGGAAAATTCTGAAAGAGATGGGAATACCAGACCACTTGACCTGCCTCTTGAGAAA
>SJYA01013396.1:0-10789 GCA_006410615.1 Neotragus moschatus
TAAATAAATGAGATATAAGTAACCAAAATGCAACCATATAAAAATGTTAAGAATATTAAAATAGTATTGAAGCCAAGAAGAATTTAAAATCTCACTTTCAAATTATTTAGAAAATACTTAATTTTTATGTTAAATATCAAAATACATGGGTTATAGTTAACATGGTACATACAAACAGAAAAAAAATATTTTGAGAAAGTTTCATGAATAATTAGAGAGTAAAGATAAATTGTTTAAACATTTATGAGTTAGCTTAACATTGTTGAATTAAATAATTCTCTCTTTAGTAGGTTATGGGATATTTTTATCCAGCTTTGATTATCAGTATCATTTAAAGCAAAAATTCTTACCCTGGACCTATGAATATTTTTATCTATGACTACTTTTTTTATACATCCTATGATATAAAAGGTCTTTGTTTAAGCTGATGAAGAAACATATAAAATGAAATCTTAGAATAAATAATTGCTTAATAAATCAAAGAAATTTCTCTATAAGATTGAATTTAACTATCTTTACTTGATATAACAGGGGAAAAAGCTCTATGTGTGTAATTTCCTTCCACTCAGTGTAAAGAGACAACTCTTGTGTTTCCAAATGTTACTAACTAAACTTTTGAAAGTTTAAAGATGGCTACCAAGTATCATCATTTTCCTCATGGCTGCTGCTGCTAAGTCGCTGCAGTCGTGTCCGACTCTGTGCGACCTCATAGAGGGCAGCCCACCAGGCTCCTCCATCCCTGGGATTCTCTAGGCAAGAGTATTGGAATAGGATGACATTTCCTTCTCCANAGATGGCTACCAAGTATCATCATTTTCCTCATGGCTGCTGCTGCTAAGTCGCTGCAGTCGTGTCCGACTCTGTGCAACCTCATAGAGGGCAGCCCACCAGGCTCCCCCATCCCTGGGATTCTCTAGGCAAGAGTATTGGAATAGGATGACATTTCCTTCTCATTCCTCATAGCAAAGAACCAAAAAAGTTTTTAGGGAAAAAAGTGCTCCTGGTGCTACAAAAGAAACACACATGTAATGCGAGACTCATTTATTTCTCATTTAAAAAAGGAGAATAAACCTAAGGAAGACCACAGATAGAATTCAAATGATAAAAATGAACTAATAAATTAGAAAACCAAGATGCAAGGGAAAATATTTGTTATAGTGGTTTGGGGGAGGGGAGGTAATAAATAAAACACTACATACATTAATTAGAAGATTAACTATATCAAATATGATATATTTAGGTGTAATAAATACAGATTAAAAAATTTTAATAGCTTATATGAGAATTCAGTACAATAGCATCACTGTGATAAATTTCATGTTAATGATAACATACAATGGTAAATCAGACTAATGCCTAAATGTATATAACCAATTGAGCACATAACAAAAGTGTTCCAAGAATAGAGTTGACAGATTTGCAAATAAAAATATAGAATACAGAGTTGATTTAAATCTCAAGCAATTTTTAATTAAAGACTTCCCATTCAATATTTAGGACATACTTACACTAAGCATTGTTCATTGTTTTTTCAAAATTAAAATTTAACTGGGTATTTTGTGCTTTATCAGACAACCCTACTTAAAAAGACAAATGGCTACCTGTGAAATAATAGTGAAAGGAGTTTTTCAAACCCCTTTCAAAAAGCAGGTTTACTTAGATATGGTTCCCTTTTTTAAAAAATCAATAAAGGTCTGTTGGACTGCAAGGAGATCCAACAAGTCAATGGTAAAGTAAATCAACCCTGAATATTCACTGGAAATCAACCCTGAATATTCATTGAAAGGACTGTTGCTGAAGCTCCAATATTTTGACCACCTGATGCAAAGAGCTAACTTATTGGAAAAGACCCTGATTCTGGGAAGGATTGAATGCAAAAGGAGAAGACGGTGGCAGAGGATGAGAGAGTTAGATAGGATCACTGACTCAACGGACATGAATCTGGGCAAATTCCAGGAGTTGGGCGTACTGCAGTGCATGGAGTTACAAAGCGTCTCAGGGGGATGCGACTCAGTGACTGAACAACAGCAGTCACAGACATTAAAATCTTACAAAGATAATACAAAGAAAACTATCTCTAAACCATTTAATTCTGCAAATAAAAAATGCAAAAGTTTTAAATAAATTACAGCCGTATGTTAAAGGAATGAAACACCTTGAACTGTTCTTCATTCCAGTAACAGAAACATAGTTCAAATGGGAAAAGGTGCAGTTATAATAATCACTTCTATTCTTATTGACATCCTCTAGTTTTCCCTTTTAATATTCCAACAAATTTCACTTTTTCTGCATCTGTTCTTACCCTTTCAGATTCATTTTCCACAGTGCTGACAGAGTACTACTGTAATATGAGAGCAAATATATTATCATTTTCATATTCACTCACCATATTGTCCAAACTCTTAATAGAGACTTAAAAGGTTATTTCAAATCTACCTCTGCATATATTATTATTTTTCCTTATATTTGTAAATGTATGATATTTGTAAGTTATAATGCATAACAATGAAAACTTAACAACCCATTATTTAAATCAAGAATTAGAATAACAGCAATAACTTTCCTCAGCACATCCTTCTACATACTCACCCCCAAGTAACCACAATCCTGAATTTTGTGAGTATAATTCTTTTTTTTAATGAATTAATTCTTAAGCAATAAAGTAATTGGTTTAGCTTCTTTTTGAGATTCAGTAAAGTGGCATCTTACTGCATAGTTTTTCAAGACTAGCATTTTCTCTCAACCTTATTTTATTATTATTATCACTTCATGTATATGTGGAGATCTGTTTCAAACTGGGCTGAAGTTTTGCCAGACTGGTATACTAGATGGAGAGAAACCAAAGAAGCTGCACTTGGTCTGCACCTTGAGACCAAGGGTGTGATTATGATCACGCATGGAATTTGAAAAATACCGATGGCACAAGATGGATGAGGAGCGTGGAAAAGATGACTTTTACAATATTTATTTATTTGGCTACACTAGGCCTTTTGCAGCACGTGGGATCTTTAGTTGTGCCATGTGAACACTTAGTTGAGGAATGTGGCATATAGTTGCCCAACCAGAGATTGAACCCAGGCCCCCTGTATTTGGAGCGTGGAGTCTTAGCCACTAGACTAAGAGAAGTCCCAGAAAAGATGATGTCATCAGTCCTAGGTCCTGGGGGGATCAAAAGACAGTGAAGAGTCAAACAACTAGTTAAAGCAAGTTAGAAAGATAGAAAGTGATGCTGGGAAAATATATTTCAAATATTAATGAATATGAAAAGATCAAGAGAAGAAAAAAGGTAAACTTTTAACTAGAGACAAAAAAATCTTTTTTTAATTGGAAATATTTTCTTAAAAATATTATAAAACAATATATTTCAAAAAAAACAGCACTGTGTTTAAGGGTGATTTAAGGTCTGTTTAAGGTAATATTTTAAGATTAAAATAGTCCTTTCTTTTATCATTAGTATTATTTAACATTTAACATTGTTCTGAAGGAATTACTCAAATATTAAATTTTAACTCCTGACTGAGAATATTCCTCTTCACTCCAAATTTCTGGCACCATTTTCAATGATTCTGCTCAGATACAGTGACCTTTCTCTTTACTTTAGAAGACCTTTGCATCACCAGAAACCAAACACCTTCAAAATCTCAATTTTTTACACTGTTCCCTCTGAACAATTCCTTTGAGTTTCACACTCTCTTGCTTAAGTATATTCTCTGACTAAAAAGAGATTGAACAAATTTTAAAACAATAATATTTTTGGTTACTGGACTTAAAATTATTTCATTATTTTCAATTGTAGCTTTGTAGTTATTTTCAACACTTGTTTAACCAGCAAAGAACCACTTTTGATCTTCTGATCTGTTTTAATACAACAGAAACCAATGAAGGCTGCAAACTTAATAAGTGTAAACACTAATGTGTAAATATGATGAAAATAGAAGACAGAAATGGCAACCCACTCCAGTATTCTTGCCTAGAGAAGTCCTGTGGATGGAGGAACCTGGTGGACTGCCGTCTATGGGGTCGCACAGAGTCAGACACGACTGAAGTGACATAAACTCAGCAGCAACATGATGAAAATAATTTCCGTAGGAATTTCACTCTCTTAATTTAATGTAAGCTGAGACAATGGGCAACGTGGTCCTTAGGGCTATGCACAAAGCTTGAGAACATTAAACTTTATTAAGAACATAATAAGGTTACTATGAAAATTATTATCAATCTTAGAGTTCAGATTTATAAGATTTATGAAAACAAATTAATTGCATTTATTTTTCTTCTGCAAATGCAACCTGACCATAGAACCCCCAGAGAGGCTCACAGAAAAGTCATTGTGTAACATTTCTATAGGTCTATTGTCATGGAAATAGGCTTCATAATACATGATTTTCGTTTAAAAAAAAAAAGGTTATAAAATAGGATGTTTATTTAAGTATGCAGCAGTGCATGCTAAATCACTTCAGTTGTGTCCTACCCTTTATGACTCTATGGACTGTAGCCCAGCAGGCTCCTCTGTCTGTGGGATTCTCCACGCAAGAATACTAGAGTGGGTTGCCATGCCCTCTTTCAGGGAATCTTCCCGAACCAGGGATCAAACCTGTGTCTCTTATGTCTCCTGCATTGGGAGGTGTGTTCTTTACCACTAGCACCATCTGGGAAGCCCTTATTTAAGCATACTGATGTGAAATTATATAAATGTATAGATAAATAAGGTGAACATATATACACAAACAATAAGAAAAAGAGATAGTTCTAGAAAAATGCTCATCAAATGATACGAGAGAATATTTTTCAGTGATGGGATCTGGCTTTTTATTCTTGTTTTTCCTGCATTATAAACTTCTAGAGGCTGTATTCTATCATTTTATGTCTATAATAAGTACTTGTTAAAAGGATATATGTGCATGAGTGCTCAGACATATCCCTGTGGACTGTGGCCCACTAGACTCCTCTGTCCATGGGGTTCTCCAGGCAAGAATACTGGAGAGGGTTGCCATTTCCTTCTCCAGGGGATCTTCCTGACCTAGGGATTGAACCCATGTCTCCTGCAATGCAGGTGAATACTTTACTGCTTGAGCCATGATAAATTAATAAATAAGTGTCACTTTTGACTTTTTAAAAATTTTGTTTATCAGCAAAAAGGTAGTAATTCTAACCACTGCCAAACTTCAGTGATACTAACTGCCAGCAATGAATTGGTAGGAAATGCAGTTGTTATTCATAGCTGGTGGCCCTTGTGGTAGGTTGTCTCTGAATACTGCCGATGACAGTTCTGTTCCTCCTCATATTTGCATGTCACACCTTCATCAAATAGTTGAATCGAATTCCCTTCTTCTTGAATCAGGCCAGATCCTGTTGTCTGACTAATAAAATTCTGTGGGAGTGATATTCCGGTTAAGTTTCTTCCTGCACCTTGGAATGCTCATTCTTGGCACTTTCCTTCTTGGAACTCAGCTCTCGTGCTGTGAGAAGGCCAAACTACCAGAGGAGTCCATGTGTAGGAGTTCAGGTTTTGAGCTTCCAGTTGACAGACAGCATCACCTGCCAACTTTGAATGAGCCATTTGGAATATCTCTCGCTTACTCAAGCCTTTAATGACTCCAGTCTTAGCTGTCAGAGATCCTCAGTTAGAATGGCCCCACAAGGCAGAACAACAGAACAGTGACAGGTAACATTTTATTTTAAGGCATTCTGTTTTGGGATGAGTTTTTAAGCAAGAATAGATAACTGGAAAATATTCCATGCTTTTGTAAATTAAAATTAGTATCTTCTAAGGATTCTAGAGTATACCTTTTGCTCAAGTATTTTTCTCGGAGCCCTCAAATTTGTCTGATGAAATTCAGACCTTTTTGATTAGAACTTCATTCCTCTAATACCTGGACAAAAGAGCACAGTAAACTTATTTTACATTAGTATAAGTTAGTTTATAGGATTTTCTGTAATAATACTTTACAAGATTTAATTAAAGAAACAGTAGGAAAGAGGAATGCAGGTTCTAANGTCTGATGAAATTCAGACCTTTTTGATTAGAACTTCATTCCTCTAATACCTGGACAAAAGAGCACAGTAAACTTATTTTACATTAGTATAAGTTAGTTTATAGGATTTTCTGTAATAATACTTTACAAGATTTAATTAAAGAAACAGTAGGAAAGAGGAATGCAGGTTCTAAGGTAATTCTAGAAAGGTTCAGACGTGAAGATGCAGAAGGACACTGTGCTAACTTGTACTGAGAAAAAAGGGATGTGATAGGATGTGAATTGTATGTGTGTTGGGAAAAGGAAGTACCAATTATAAACGGGATGACCCTTTACCTCTACAGACAATTTGGAAATTTCTAATGTTTTCCGTAATGTTTCAACTTATACATAAGATTTTTCTGCCTTCTCCTACCAGTCAAAGGGGCCCTCATTCATTTATTCTTTCAATAAATATTTATTAAATATAGGCTCTGATCAATGCCCTAGCCTGACAGTGAGGATACAGTGATGAATAAGACAGACATTTAAAGTGCCTGAGATGCGCAGAGGAGAGATCCAAAAGTTCAGTTTAAGAGAAGTTAAGAATAGGATGAAGTGAAGTGAAGTGAAAGTTGCTCAGTCGTGTCCAGCTCTTTGCCACTCCATGGACTGTAGCCTGTCAGGCTCCTCAGTCCATGGAATTCTCCAGGCAAGATACTGGAGTGGGTTGCCATGCCTTCCCCCAGGGAATCTCCCTGATGCAGGGATCAAACCCAGTCTCTCCTGCCTCCTGCATGGGCAGGCAAGTTCTTTACCATTGGCGCCACCTGGGAAGCCTCAAACTTATAATAGTCCTCTATGTCAATAACACTGCGAGAAAACCAGAAATAAAAATATGATCAACAGTCTGTCCAGGCAGTTTGCTCCAAACCTTTGTGCTAGAAGTGACTTTCTGGGCAATACCGTTTCTGGGTATTTGACTGAAGCAACTTACAGAAAAACACTGTCCTTCATCAGTTCTTCCTGACATTACAGGCTCCAGCATTTTTATGACCATGACTCATGACTCCAGGATCACAATCCTTGTTCTGACTCAGGAACTAGTCAGTCTCCCAGTCTGGCATCCTCTCGCATGGTTCCCATTCCTCATTTTTCCTCCCCGATCCTTTGCCTCTGATCTCTTCTCTTTAAACTCATAGATCAAAACTTCTTTCAGCTCCTTTTATTTTAAAATAAAGACCACTAAAAAAGTTGCTATCAGAAATAATCTCCAGACTCTAGTAGCATAAAATAGTCCTTTTCCTCAAGTTCTACTCTGAATTTTATCTCAAAGAATAGGAAAAAAATATGTGGTACAAGCTGAGTGACTTAGTTATAATACTCTGGTTAAAAAATTATGTCAGGGTCTTTAGTTATTTTGCAAAATGCAAAGTTAAATAATTCTAGAAGAAGAAAGTAACTGTGTAAAACTCAGAATGAACACTATTATACTAAAATATTCAAAACAGTCATTCTTTCTGAAATAAATACAATTATTTTCTCCCTTTGTGCACAACCATGACAAGTCCACAGAACAGGCAATGAGAGAATTATCATAATTTAGACAATATAGTCAATAAAGCTAACCTTACTGTCACTGAAAACCTCCCAATCCATTTAAAGTAAGGAAATAAACACTCAGAGCTTTTGGCTATAGCTGCAAAGATAAATGAAGTAATGGAGTTACAGTAAGTGGCTTAGGAAAAGAGCGAATCTAACCATAGATGGGAAACTATAAAAATATATGAACTAATTTTTGTCTGATACTTGCAGATAAGAAGAACAAAGAGAAGAAATAGATCCAGGCACTTTTATATGGAAATATTATTTGCATAAATCATCACTGAAGAAAGTCCCAATGACAATATACTACCAAAATTTTTATTTATGTATTTGTATTTAAGCTTAATATCCTTCCAAAGAATTCTAAGAATCATGGACCAGTGCTAATCAAAGGAGATCTTTATACTAAAGATAAAATAATTAAATTACAGTACTTCAAGAAATAGAAATTGGGGCCTTAAAAACGATTGGAAATAAGAGCAGTAGCCAAAATTCTGTTAGATTTTAATTTTCGAGTACGCTAGAGGATTACTTCTTTCACAGTGATACTCAGAGAAAATTATTTTATTTGTACAGAAACCCACAGAAAGCTGTGAAATTCTAAAACAGCTAAGATTCTATCCTCCGTGTTTTGGCTACAAAAGGAGAGCAAAGGAAAGGAGAAAAAAAAAGCAGTCTAGCAAAAAAACTGAGACTGGGAGATCTGTTGCTTTGGGCAAACTCAGAAGTATCCAATATTATTTGTGGCTCACTAGCATTACAAACGGAGAAGGCAATGGCGACCCACTCCAGTACTCTTGCCTGGAAAATCCCATGGGCGGAGGAGCCTGGTAGGCTGCAGTCCATAGGGTCGCTAAGAGTCGGACACGACTGAGTGACTTCACTTTCACTCTTTACTTTCCTGCATTAGAGAAGGAAATGGCAACCCACTCCAGTGTTCTTGCCTGGATAATCCCAGGGACAGAGGAGCCTGGTGGGCTGTCATCTATGGGGTCACATACACAGTCGGACACGACTGAAGCGACTTAGCAGCACAGCAGCAGCATTACAAAAATACCTCAGTTATAGAACTTGATTTTGATTTCTACTTTTTCTCTCTGTCTGTTGGAAAGAATGAGTTCAACTTGCTGTTGCAAACATATTATATGATATCATTATATGATATTTCTGTGGTTTTGAAGGCACATAATTATATTAAGAAGAGATAAACACATAATTATTAAGCAGTTGGTTTCTTTTTTAAGCTTATATTTATTTTGCAAATGTGTCTATTTCAAAAGTCTAAACCAACAACTTTACTTTGAAAAAAAGGAAAGAAGCAATAATATATAACATATATACTTTGATTGACAAAGATCTCTAGACATTAAAGTGGACTAGGCTAGAGAAAGAAAATCTTCTAAAAAGAAGTACAAAACTACAAAATAACAATGTCACATGCTTTATGAAAATAAGAAAAACTCATTAAACTGGAATCTCAAACTTCAGGTGATTTTATCTGACTGAATTGTTACAAACCATTAGTATTACACTGAATCCATGCTTCTAATGGATAAGAAATATCATGCTTAAAAAAGTAAACTTCTCATATTAGCAATCAATAGGGACTTGAATCAAGATAAATAACTACTCCTCATCTTTAAAAGTTAAGAAACAGTCATAGAAACCATGCTGTTTATCTGGCCTATTCATTGAAAGCCACATGATCCTGCCATGTCTTCATCAATCCCATTCCCTGTTTCCAGAATATTCCTCCACCCTTCACCCTGCTCCAGTCCCAATCATGTCTACTTCTCTCATTTGCAGAATACACTCATTCCCCTGAGCAAACCTCACATGTACCCCAGCCCTTGGTCCCTTCAGTACTGAGCTGAATAAAGTAGATCCAGCTAGATAAAGTAACATTATATTATTGACATTTTTATGCTACTTAGTTAACTGCATTACACTGCCTGGGTGCCTCCAGGTGTGAAGCAGTGTCTTGTTCAGATTTCTCATGGAGTGGTATACCTGACCTTTACTAAACCCTCAAGAAATATTTGTTCTACGAAACTATAAATGGAATTTAATTTCTTTTTATTCAGCTTAAAAATCTCTGAAGCCCTCCTAATTTGGCCAAAAAGAAAAAGTTGAAAATAACTGAATAAATGTGATAGAATGAGCTCTGTAGTCTTAAAACATGCTCCTCTGTCCATGGAATTCTCCAGGCAAGAAAACTGGAGTCAGTTGCCATTCCTTTCTCTAGGGGATCTTCCCTGACCCAGGGATCAAACCTGGGTCTCTTGCATTACAGGGAGATTCTTTACCATCTGAGCCACAAAGGAAGCCCAAACAATGACAGCAAATCACTTAAAAGCAGTTAAGACTAGTGTCCAGTTCTTACATGCATGATCAATCCTTCCACTCTAAGACACTAAAATTCTTAGTGTCCTCAAGGAAATCTCTCTGTCCCAGATCTGACCCAGATCTGCTTCTGCTATTTTTACCTTCTTTTTTTTTTAAAACCACCCACTAACCTTGTTCTGTTCCCAAATTGGTTCATGTCAGGCTAATTATTTCCTTTTTAAGTAAGAACTTCTATACAAATCTGAGAATTCTGTCTCTTCTCTAACTGATCCAAGCTGATTTTAATGTAGTAACTTTCTCAACTATATTCCTATAATCCTAATACATTTGTATGTTGGCAAATTTTCCACAAATGTTGTTCTATTCAAAATCCACTACTGCCAAATATTTTTAAGCAGCTGCCTAAAAATTCCCAGAGATAGTTTCTCTTTGTAATTCTGAAGGCCACTTTGATATTTGGGAGAAGAAAATAACTTCTAAGCTAGATAAAACTCTTCTCCCAGAATTAGAAAGAAGAAAAATTCTATTGTTACATGACATTTTTCCAAGTACATTTATATTGTTATTCCCAGTACTTACATAGTGTATAAAACTTATTTACAATGAATCATAAATCTCTATTTAGATATAAAATTTATTCAATATTGGGTTATATTTTAATATGATAAGTTGGGACAAATGGCAGAAATTAGCTAAAACAAAAGTCAACTAACATCATGGTAGGGTCTTCTGCAAACTTTTCAAAACAAAAAGACTTAAAAATCTCTTTCTTTTTTTAAAGAGAGACAGTAGTAGTAGCAGCACTTAAAGTAGCAATTACTGTCTACTTTCATCATAACTATTCATGTGGATATTCACAAGATATTGCTTTCCATGCACTTTAA
>SJYA01013398.1:0-11219 GCA_006410615.1 Neotragus moschatus
GAGGCCTGGCATGCTGTGATTCATGGGGTCGCAGAGTCGGACACGACTGAGTGACTGAACTGAACTGAAGACAACATTTCTAAGGAGTTCACTCTAATACATGACTTCTACTGCTCCATTTTCATGATAACATCTTAAGTTTTCACATGGCTTTATCATAAGACTTAAAAGAGTTATCCAAGTAGTAGAGATAATGACAAGAATTAATCTAGATTCCTTTGTGTCTGTTTTTCTCCAGGGGATCACTTTCATGAGCAAACTTGATCTATAATGATGACTCAAATACTACTCAATGCCTCATCCATGGTTCCCTGTGAACTCTTTGTATATTAGATAATCTCCCTTAAGAGAACCAAAGTACCCTTAGAGCAATCAGAATCCTGGGAAAAATAACTCTGAGACTTTCACTGTCATCCCTGAATGAATCTAAAGTTAGCACATAGACCACAGGACAGGCTGAACCATAAAACAATGTACTTGTGGTCATTCTTCTTTAACATGCATTATAAACATCGCCCCTACATCCCAGTGGAACCAGCCACACTGTGAATCTTTTGCCTCTCTGAACCATACTGATCACTAATTCCCCTCCTTTTATCTTAAGTATAGCTGCACTCCTTTGTATCTCTTATCCAAAATGGGCTAAACCTTCTTTCTACCCAGGATAAATCTCAGTATTGTGTGTCCACATATAGTTGACTGCTAAGTTACTAAGGCCATCACCTGGAGGAGAATTAGGACACCATTTGGTCAGTTGCTTTTGAATCTAAATTCCTGGTACTCAGTTTTCAACCACATCCTCAATTGCCCCCTCATTAGCAGGTAGTAACATAGAGGAGCATATTTTTGCCCAACATCCATGTAATCTAGTTAGTAACATTTGTTGTTGATTCCATGGTCTTTCCTTAAATCTTGATAACTTGCATACGAAGGTCTCAACTTCACTTTTTTGGAAAATCATATTTTTGTCAACACTCCAGGGTTATCNCATGTAATCTAGTTAGTAACATTTGTTGTTGATTCCATGGTCTTTCCTTAAATCTTGATAACTTGCATACGAAGGTCTCAACTTCACTTTTTTGGAAAATCATATTTTTGTCAACACTCCAGGGTTATCACAAAGTTGTCAAGAACTATGAAGTGTCTGAGATTTTACTCAACTTACAAGCTAATATTTCCCTGATAGCTAAGACAATAAAGACTGCCTGCAGTGCAGCAAACCCAGGTTCAATCCCTGGATTGGGGAGATTCCCAGGAAAAGGAAATGGCAATCCACTCCACTATTCTTGACTGGAAAATCCCATGAACAGAGGAGTCTGGCGGGCTGCAATCCATTGAGTCACAAAGAGTCAGACACAACTGAGTAACTAGCACACTAACACACAAGCTAATATGTTAGCCTGCTATGTATTTACATAAATTGCTAGAAAACATGAGATTCATGGGTCAGAGACAAAGGGCAATTTATTACTCATACCAATAGCAGTATTCAGACTATTTGTGTTTTTATGCCAGTCCCTGAGTCTTGTTTGTCACAGGGTGATGTGAAGAGAGAGGTAACAGCTTCACAGGCTGTGCTTTGCCTTATAGCAGAGAAACCCTGAGTTTAGGGAATCCAAATATTTGATAATGAATATTAAACATGACTGTTGTTGCTCTGGATGGAGAAAGAGCTGCTCACTATCTGAACATTTTTGAGAAATAGTTCATAATAAAATTAATTTCTTGCTTATGAAATGTGAGAGACACGTTAAAAATTGTTCCCCAATGATAAAGCTTTTTTTTTTTTTTACTCTGCTTTTTATCACTGGTTTTAAACAATTTGATTGTGATGGGCCTTGTAGTAATTTTCTTCATATCTCTTGTGCTTGGATTTTTTGAGTTTCTAGATCTGTAAGTTTATACTTTTCACCTAATTTGAAAGCTCTTTGATTGTTATTTATCTGGCTCTTTTTTTGCTGCCTTTCCTCCTTTCTCTTTTCATTTGGAGACTCCAGTTAGATAAATATTTGACCAAGTGAAGTTGCCACAACTATCACAGATATTTTGCTTGTGAGTATATTTTTTTTTCATCTTTTTAAAATCTTCATTGTCTCTTTTTGGATAGCTTTTATTCCATCTTCAAAGTCTTGAGTTGTTTTTTCTATAATAGCTGCTGCTGCTGCTAAGTCACTTAAGTTGTGTCCGACTCTGTGCGACCCCATAGACAGCAGCCCACCAGGCTCTCCCATCCCTGGGATTCTCCAGGCAAGAACACTGGAGTGGGTTGCCATTTCCTTCTCCAAATGCATGAAAGTGAAAAGTGAAAGTGAAGTCGCTCAGTCGTGTCCGACCCTCAGAGACCACATGGACTGCAGCCTACCAGGCTCCTCCATCCATGAGATTTTCCAGGCAAGAGTACTGGAGTGGGGTGCCATATAGCTAATCCAATGTTAATCCAAAGTAGTGCATTTTTTATCTCCAGCATTGAAATTTTTATCTCTAGAAGTTTCTGAAATATATATGTATCTTCTATGTCTAACATCAATTTTCCCTCTGGTTACTTTCACACATAGCATACACATTTAATGACTTTTTAATGTCCTTGCTGCTAGTCCTCCATCTGTCAGTTCTAGATTAGTTTTAACTAATTATTTAGTTCGAAATTGAAATTTTTTTAAAGTTAAGGTTATTTTTTAGATCAGTTTACGGTTCACAGCATAGTTGAGTGGAAGGTACAGAGATTTCCTACATATCTTCTGCTCTCATCCAGGCATAGCCTCCCCTATTATCAACAACCTCTACCAAAGTACTTTGTTATAGTTGATGAACTTATATTGTCATATAATTACTCAAAGTCCATGGTTTTCCTTATGGTTCATTTCTACAGTTGTACATTCTATAAGTTTGTACAAACGTATAATGGCAAGTATCCACCATTATGGTATCATATAGAGTAAGTAACAATCCTAAATGTTGTTTGTGTTCTGTCTGTTTTTCCTACTACTAACCCCTGCCCCTATCAATCACTGATCTTTATGTTGTCACCAGAGTTTTGACTTACCCAGAGTATCATACAGTTGAATCATACAATCCTTTGACTTCTCAGATTGGCTTCTTTCACTTAGTAATAGGCCTTTATGGAGAAGGAAATGCAACCCACTCCAGTATTCTTGCCTGTAGAATCCCATGGACAGAGGAGCCTGGTGGGCTACAGTCCACAGGGTCACAAAGAGTAGGACACGACTGAGCGACTTCACTTTAATAGGCATTTAGGTTTTCTCCATGCATTTCTGAAAGTGAAAGCATTAGTCACTCAGTGATGTTTGACTCTTTACCACCCCATGGACTATAGCCCACCAAGCTCCTCTTTCTACAGAATTCTCCAGGAAAGAATACTGATTTCTCCATGTATTTCTATGGCTTAATAATTCACTTACTTTTAGCACTGAATTTCATTGTGTAGATATTCCACAGCTTGTGTACCCCTTCACCTGCTGAAGGATATCTTGGATGCTTTCAAGTTTTAACAATTATGAATCAAGTTGCTATAAATATTTGTAAGTAACCATCAAAACTACCTTCCAAAATGATTGTACCATTTTTCATTCCCACCAGCAATGGATATGCATTCCTGTTGCTCCACATTCTCATCAGCATTTAATATTCTCAGTGTTCTGGATCCTGGCCATTCCAATAGGTGTATGGTGCTTTCCTGTTTTAATTTGCATTTCCCTGATGACATATAATATAGAGAGTCTATTCATGTACTTATCTGCCATCTACAGAGCTTCTTCTCTGAGGTATTTGCTAAGGCCTTTCTTTCATTTTTAAATCATGTTATTCATTTTCTTACTGCTGAGTTTTAAAATATATTTGTTTATTTTGGATTCACAATCCTTTATCAGATGTGTTTTTTACAAATATTTTCTCTCAGTCTGTAGCTTCTTCTTATTCTCTTGACATTGTCTTTTGTATAACAGAAACTTTTGATTTTAATAAAATCCAGCTTATCAATTATTTCTTTCATGCTGCTGCTGCTGCTGCTAAGTCGTTTCAGTCGTGTCCAACTCTGTGTGACCCCATAGACAGCAGCCCAGGAGGCTCCCCCGTCCCTGGGGTTCTCCTGGAAAGAACACTGGAGTGGGTTGCCATTTCCTTCTCCAACTTTTTCATGGGATTTGTCTTTGATGCCAAGAATTATAACTGCCTTGGCCTTCAGACATCAACTTTCATTACCTCAATTCAGGAAGACTATGGACTTTGCTTGGATTTTTTCTTAGTGGGGTATGGGCTGGAAACTATCTCCAGAGAGTTAGCTAAGAAAATTGTGGGGATCATCTTATTTGTTTCCCATCTCTCAGCAATCACTAGATTTCTTTGTTTATGTTCATTATCTTGAAAATTATTGTTTCATAAATTTGGAATTTTGTTTTCAGTTGTTTCTAATAGGAGGGTAAATCTAGCTTCTATTAATCCCTTTTGATCATAAGTGACATCAGTAGTTCTATTCTTTAATATGAATAAGATGCTTTCCTTAAAATTAACTCATATAAAATCCCATGGACAGAGGAGCTTGGTAGGCTGCAGTCCATGGGGTCATGAAGAGTCGGACACGATTGAGTGACTTCACTTTCACTTTTCACTTTCATGCATTGGAGAAGGCAATGGCACCCCACTCCAGCACTCTTGCCTGGAAAATCCCATGGATGGAGGAGCCTGGTGGGCTGCCACCTATGGGGCTGCCCAGAGTCGGACATGACTGAAGCGACTTAGCAGCAGTAGCAGCAGCAGCATGAAACTACAACTTTGTGTGGCTAGGAGCCAAATCTTTATCTGAATCTTTCTCATATATTAATATATGACATATAGAGAATATATATAGATTATGTGTGACAGGTTGCAACCCTGATACCTTGGAGAAAGAAATTATTGAAAGCACCTATCCTATTCTCTTGGAGAAGGAAATGGCAACCCATTCCAGTACTCTTGCCTGGAGAATCCCATGGACAGAGGAGCCTGGTGGGCTACAGTCGGTGGGGCCAGAAAAAGTCAGATACAGCTGAGCGACTAACACACACACACACACACACACACACACACACACACACACACACACACACAGAGGCAGGGAGTTGTATGGAGAAGGAAATGGGAACCTACTCCAGTACTCTTGCCAGGAGAATCCCATAGAGAGAGGAGCCTGGCGGGCTGCAGTCCATAGAATCACAAAGAGTTGGACGTGACTGAGCAACTAACACACACATTCTACTCCCTATGTTTGGAAAACTGAGACTGGAGTAATTAAGAAAGTTAGCCTTTGGCTACCTAATTGGTGGTAGTATGAAACTAGAACCTGTATATCTTGCAACTGCAGGTATACTGTGCTTCATTACTTTAAAATTTCTTTACAATTTTATTTATTTATTTATTTTTGGCTGGGCTGGGTCTTCATGCTCTGTGGACTTATCTCTAGTTATGGTGAGCGGGGGCGACTCTTCATTGCAGTATTCGGGCTTCTCATTGAGGTGGCTTCTGTTGTTGCAGAAAGGGACATGAAGGCTTCAGTAGCTGCACATGACATCAGTATTTGTGGCTCCCAGGATTTTGAGCACAGGCTCTATAATTGTGGAACATGGGTTTCTTTGCTCTGCAGCATGTAGGATCTGCCAGGACCAGGGATAAACCCATGTCTCCTGTATTGGCAGGCAGACGCTTAACCACTGAGCCATGAGATTCAGTTCAGTTCAATTCAGTCACTCAGTCATGTCCAACTCATTGCAAACTCTTGAATCGCAGCAGCCAGGCCTCCCTGTACATCACCAACTCCCATTAAAGTCCAGCTTTCACATCCATACATGACCACTGGAATAACCATAGCCTTGACTAGATGGACCTTTGTTGGCAAAATAATGTCTCTGCTTTTTAATATGCCGTCTAATGGTCATGACTTTCCTTCCAAGGGGTAAGAGTCTTTTAATTTCATGACTACAATCACCATCTGTTGTGATTTTGGAGCCCCCTAAAATAAAGTCAGCCACTGTTTTCATTGTTTCCTTGTGTATTCCCCATGAAGTGATGGGACTGAATGCCATGATCTTAGTTTTCTGAACATTGAGCTTTAAGCCAACTTTTTCACTCTCTTCTTTCAGTTTCATCAAGAGTCTCTTTAGTTCTTCTTCACTTTCTGCCAAAAGGGTGGTGTCATCTGCATATCTGAGGTTANTAATTTGCTGTCTAGGTGTATCATAGCTTTCCTTCTAAGGAGCAAGCATCTTTTAATTTCATGGCTGCAGTCACCATCTGCAGTGATTTTGGAGCCCAAGAAAATAAAGTCTGTCACCGCTTCCATTGTTTCCCCAAATATCTGCCATGAAGTGATGGGACCAGATGCCATGATCTTCATTTTTTGAATGTTGAGCTTTAAGCCAACTTTTTCACTCTCCTCTTTCATTTACATCAAGAGGCTCTTTAGTTCATCTTTGCTTTCTGCCATAAGGGTGGTATCACCTCAGTATCTGAGGTTATTGCTATTTCTACTGGGAATTCTGATTCCAGCTTATGCTTTATCCAGCCCAGCATTTCACAGGATGTACCCTGCATGTAAGTTAAAGAAGTAGGGTGAGAGTCTTGATGTACTGCTTTCCCGATTTGGAACCAGTCCATTGTTCCATGTCTGGTTCTAATTGTTGCTTCTTGACCTGCATACAGGTTTCTCAGGAGATAGATAAGGGGGTCTGGTATTTCCATCTATTTAAGAATTTTTCACAGTCTGTTGTGATCCACACAGTCAAAGACTTTAGTGTAGTCGATGAAGTAGATGTTTTTCTGGAATTCTCTTGCTTTTTCTATGATCCACTGGATGTTGGTAATTTGATCTCTGGTTCCTCTGCCTCTTCTAAATCCAGCTTGAACATCTGGAATTTCATAGTTCATATACTGTGAAGCCTAGCTTGAAGGATTTTGAACCTGACTTTGCTAGCATGTGAAATGAGTGCAATTGTGCGGTAGTTTGAGCATTCTTTGGCATTGCCCTTCTTTGGGACTGGAATGAGAACTGACCTTCCCCAGTCCTGCAGCCACTGCTGAGTCTTCAAAATTTACTGGCATACTGAGTGTAGCACCTTAACAGCATCATCTTCTAGGGTTTGATATAGATCAGCTGGAATTCTATCACTTCTACTAGCTTTGTTTGAAGTGATGCTTCCTAAGAACCACTTGACTTTGCACTCCAGGATGTCTGGCTCTAGGTGAGTGATCACACCATCATGATTATTTGGGTCATTAAGATCTTTTACATCAATAAAAAGTCTTTTTAATGCCTTTTTTTTAACCCATTAGCTTTCTCCTTTACTAAGAATAGTACTGGCACTGGAGTAGATGTAATTTCATTAAAACTCCCACATAATATGCTATATACAGTAACCAGAGAGTTGATCACCACAGGTGAACACTTTTAAAAAAAGAGCTTGCTATCTTACCAGGCAGTCAATTTCATTTTAAAACAGTGATAATGTTTCAAAAATTTCCCTTACACTGAGTACATATACTTTACCCATGTTTTATCCATCCACTGGACCCAGTTTGCCCTCTGGAGCTAGTTACACAGAATAAGCCCTACCTGCAGAAGATACACTTTAAAAAGTTGAAAGGAAATAACTATCAGCCTTTATCTTTCTAAGCTAAACTTCCCAAATTACTTTCAATATCCCCCCATGTAAATGACTCTCACTCTTTACTATCATTATCAATCTTCTCTGTCCTGGCTCTAACTTTCAAATCTAAAGTGAGTTTTATTAGTTCTTCATGTTACTACAAAGTGACTAAAACAAAAAAATAACACAACACAGAAAATAATCCAAAATAGTACTGAACCCTGTAATTATTGTGATTAAATATTAAATATTTACTGGACTACAATTAGTAGAAAATCAGAGGCCTATCTTTATATTTTTAAGTGCTTTAAAAGGTGTCTGTCACCTAGCTGTACTATGTTAAATGTCTGACAAATAAAATTAACCCATCCATGGTTTATTATCTTCAAAGTGATAAAGAACCATTGATATACCTCATATGTATGTATAATCACATGAAGGAACAGTTACTCTCACAGTAAATTTAAACAAAACAATTCTACCTTCTTAAATACCAAATCACTAAAAATTTAGTGTAGAAAACTGCCAAAATTATAGAGTACTATAGGACCACAAAATCAACAGAATCAAGAGAAATATAGAGAAAAAGGATGAAATACTGTCATTTGCAACATGGATGAACCTAGAGAATAACGTATTAAGTGAAGACAAAGACAAATATTATATACCACTTGAAAGTCAAAGTCGATCAGTCATGTCCAACTCATCATGACTCTTTGTGACCCATGAAATTCCATGGAATTCTCTAGGCCAGAATACTGGAGTGGGTAGCCTTTCCCTTCTCCATGGGATGGATCTTCCCAACCCAGTGATCGAACCCAGGTCTCCCTCACTGCAGGCAGATTCCTTACCAAATGAGCCAGAAGGGAATGAAATCTAAAGAATAATACAAATGAATCTATACAAAACAGACTCAAACAGAAAACAAACTTATGTTTCCCAGAAGGGAAAGTGACAGGCGAGGGATAAATTAGAAGTATGAGATTAACAACTGTACATAAAATAGATGAGCAAAAAGGATTTGCTGTATAGCACAGGGAGATATATTCAATATCTTGAATAACCTATAATGGGAAATAATATGAAATATATATATGTATGTGTATGTAACTGAATAACTTTGCTATATACCCAAAACTAACACAATATTGTAAGTCAGCTATATTTCAATAAATAAACAGATAAGCCAAGATTTTAAAAAGGAAAAATAGAGAGAGATTCTAGAGAAATTCTAAATCATATTCAGAAAAATAAAATTTGCTCAACTTTCCAGAATGGAATGGAATGCACATGACTCATCACCAACGACTCTCCTCATACCAGAAATGGTAACTGCTATTCACCAAGATACTTACTGATTCCTGAGTAGGAAATCATAAAACCTATTTAAGGATGTGAGGAAACACAACCCAGGATGTATCTTAATGCACTACTTTGTTTCATTCATAGTTGTTTGAGACTGGTGTTTTGTTTTTTTTAATTTTTTTATTTTTAATTGAAGGATAATTGCTTTACAGAGACTGGTGCTTAGAATAATCTTCTGGGGGGTAATTTTTTAATTTTATTATAGTTTGAAACTTTAAGATCTACTCTCTTAGCAAAATTTTAATTCTATTATTATTGACCACAGGCACAACATACAGCAGATCTCTAGAGCTTATCCATCTTGCTTAAATGAAACTTCAGGCCTAATGTAAAGCCCCATTTACCCCCTCTCCTCAGGGTCAGACAAGTACCATTCCTCTCTTTGAGTCTATGAATTTGACTATTTTGGATATCTCATATAAGAGGAATCATGGAGTATTTGTCTTTTGATGACTAGAATTTCACTTAGCATAATGTCCTTCAGGTTCATCCACAGTGTCAGATATCCTTCCTTTTTTTTAGGCTGACTATATGCACCAAACTCTATCCACTCATTTGTCAATGAATATTTAGGCTGATTCTACACTGTTGGTAACTGAGTAGCAATAAAAAGGGAGTGTGGATCTCTCTTACAAAATTATGATTTCAACTAATCTGAAAATCCCAGAAGTGGGATTGCTGGATAATGCCAGTTATATTCTTAATTTCTTGAGGAACCTCCATACTGTTTTTTCATAATGTCTGCACCATTTTCCTTTCTCATCAACAATAAGCATTTCTATACACTACTACCAAGAAACCATACAAAAAGGAAATTTTAAAGCCGAAACAATTTACAATAATAGCAAAAAAAAACTTACAAATAAACTTATCTAAGGAGGTGAAAAACTTGTATAATAAAAACTATAAAGCACTGAGGAAATAAAGAAGAAAAGAACAAAAAGGTATCTCATGTTCATGGTCTGGAGGACAACATTGCTAAAATGTCCATACTACTCAAGGGGATATATGGATTCAGTGCCTATGGAAATCCCAAAGGCAGTTTTTTGACAGAAATAGAAGAAACAACTCCACAGTTCATGTGGAGCCACAGAAAACTACAGAGTCAAAACAATCCTGACAAAGAATAATCTTGAATGTCTTTCAAATATTACATTACAAAAAATGGTAAAAATCATAACTTCCACATAACTGTATATGCTATAAACTCAAGAAAGACAACGTAAAAAATGGACAACTGTAAGAGGGTCCCAGTTATGGATGTTAGTTTTCCTAGGTTTAATTTTTTTAATATTGTTCTGCCATTTTTTATAAACAAAATAATTTTAACAGGTACCACCAACTTCAGTTGGGCCATTTTAGTGGGCTGCACAACTGCCATATATACATATTTTTAACATAAGACCTGACTTCTCTCACCTGGGAGAAAATACAGATACACATGGAACAGTAAGAGAGAAGGGCACATCAATCAGGCTCTCAGATCAACCCTGGTGTTCACTGCAGAGAACGATTTCACAGCTCCATAAACCATATTGTAGCTAGCTTGTTTTCAGGATATCCCACTCTACCTGAAAACTGACTTGTGATATTATGTGAACAATAGTTTGAAAACCATGGGAATTACAGAATGAGTAGAACCTAAAATCAAGGGGGAAACAAGGTCAGATGCATTACCAATTTGATGGCATTATTTAGTCACTTGTTATTAGTCACCAAGTCATGTCCATGTCTGATTCCTTTGCAAACCCATGGACTGTAGCCCGCCAGGCCCCTCTGTCCATGGCATTTCTCAGACAAGAATACTGGAGTGGGCTGCCATTTCCTTCTACAGGGCACCTTCCTGATCTAGGGGTCAAACCTGTGTCTCCTGCACCGGAAGGCAGATTCTTTACCAATGAGCCACAGGGAAGCCCCATTTTGCCACTAACCCTCCCATGAATTAATTTCACCATCTGTCAGATGCATAAAGCGTCTTGGGATGCTTTCTAGAATCAGGATTTCCAGAACAGCTGTGAAGAGAGCTTGGCACACTCTCTTCCTTAGCATTAAAAAAATTTAAAAAAAGGAAACTCATAAATATGATCAAATATCATTAGTCTCTGGAAACTGAGTAAGGTTTATTCAAGATTATCTACTGGACCCTGGTATGAACAGCAGTTTATGGTACCTCAACTAGACATGCCCTCATTCCCACCCCAGCTGTTTCAGTTCAGTTCA
>SJYA01013400.1:764-11064 GCA_006410615.1 Neotragus moschatus
TTCTACAAAGATGGTAAGACAACTCAAAGAAGACTACTAATGCTAATGTTTCACACTAGTATAGGCAACAAGGGAAGGTCTATAATCTCCATCCCTAGAGAGCACTGAAATAGACTGGACCAAGACACGCCTTGAATGACTCATGTTTCAGATGTTCTGGGCCAAAGGTCTTGACCACACTTCTTGAAATACCTTCTAGCATTAATATTCTGTTAAAAACTTAAAGCAGACCACAAAAGTGAGGTCAAATTGTGTTCGTAGCATTTCTGTGTATATAACAATCAGAAGGAGCCAGATTCAAATATCAAAGTCGGTGACCCTAGGTCATCTCCAGCCATGAAAGTGAAGTGGGGAAAGGGCAGGATGTTTACTGTTGATTAATCAGGGAATAAGCATGAAGCAAAGTAGCCCCTGATGTCTACTGACCTGATGTGTTTTCATCAGTGTCTTCAAGATGGGCCCACCATATTACCTTTTATTTAATAAAGCTCCTTAATCAAGATATGAGCATGAGGAACTTCAGATGTTCCCAGAGAAAGTGAGAGAATGCTGGTAGAATTTATCTGGATGGAAATATCCACTGCTGCTTGAGAAAAGCTTCCAGAATATGACCAATACCCACTGGACCCATCGATTTATGGGCACTCATGAAGCACAAAACCTTAAGATTAGCAATATTTAGGGGGTCTAACATAATTAATATCAGGGAACATCCAGAGGAAAAAGCCATAAATCATTTTAGAATATTAAAAAGTCTAATACGGGAAGTCAATTAGTTTTTGTCCGCACGTCAGGGAGAGCCACACCATGAATGAGGGCAGACGCGAGGCACGTTTTGCAGCAACAGCTAGGAGCAAAGGAGGGAATGGAAACTATCAGCTGCTATGGATCGTTTGCAGAAAAGGCGATGGCAACCCACTCCAGTGTCCTGGCCTGGAAAATCCCAGGGACGGGGGAGCCTGGTGGGCTGCCGCTATGGGGTCGCACAGAGTCAGATACGACTGAAGCGACTTAGCAGCAGCAGCAGCAGCAGCATGGATTGTTTGTCCCTCCTCAAACGCAGACGTTGAAACCATTTCCCCCAGTGTGATATTATTAGGAGGTGCAGCCTTGGAAGGTTATCAGGTTGAGACCTCTAAAAGCTTCCCTTCTGATGGGGAGAAGGGATAGTTACGGAGTTTGAGACGGACATGCACAGACTTATATTTAAAACGGATAACCAATAAGAACCAACTGGAGAGCACAGGGAACTCTGCCTGATATTATGTGGCAGCCTGGATGGGAGGCAAGTTTAGGGGAGAATGGACAAACGCATATGTATAGCTGAGTTCCTTTGCTGTCCACTTAAAACGGTCACCACATTGTTAACCAGCTGTACTCCAATACAAAATTAAAAGTTATTTTTATTAAAAAAAAAAAAAAGCTGACCTTCTCTTCTGCCATGTTAGGATGTAGCTGCAAGACGATTGTCAATCTCTGAATCAGGAAACAGGCCCTCACCAGACACCAAATCTGCTGGTGCACTGATCTCAGCCTTCTCAGCCCCTAGAACTGTGAGAAATACGTTTCTATTGTTTATAAGCCACCCAGCCTATGCTATTGTCTTATAGGTTCTCAAACGGGCTAAAATACCAGCAAATTTGGAAGCATTCTCCTTACATACAGTCACCTGCATACAGCTGGGCTGCTGACATTACTCTCCTCCATTTTCACCCAAGCCACCCAGATTAGTTTCCAAAGGCTGCCATAACAAACTACCGCAAACTGGGTGGCTTAAAACCACAGAAAAGTATTTTCCCAGAGCTCTGCAGCCTAGAAGTTTGAGACCGCGTTGTCAGCAGGACCATGCTCACTCTCCTAACTTCTGGGAACTGCCAGCAATCCCTGGTGCTCCTTGATGCCATGGTCTGAATCTTTGAGTCACCCTCAAAATCCATATATACTGAAACCCTAACCCCCAAAGACAATGATATTGAAGGTGGGGCCTTTGGGAGGTGTCTCCATCCTGAGCATGGAACTATCATTCCAGAAGAGAGCCCAGAGAGATCCCTACCCCTTCTACCATGTGAGAATATATAGGTGTCTGAGACCCAGAGAAAAGTCTACAGCCGACCAGCCTCCAGAAATGTGAGAAACGAATTTCTGTTGTATACAGTCCACGGTGTTCTGTGATAGCAGCCCAAGTCAACTGAACCGCCAGGTTTGCAGCTGCATCGCCCAAACTGCCTCCAGCCACATGACCATCTTCCTTCTATACACACAGAAGGTACAAAATATGCCAAAAGATTGGCCACAGTTGCCTCTGTTTAGAGGGATGATGAGAGGTTTTCTCTCGTGCTTCTTCACATAGTGTTAGCCTTGGTGTTGTCTGTTTCTGTGTCTTTCCTCTTCTAATACAGACACAAGACATATTGGAATTAGGACCCACCTTAATCCACTCTAGGGGCTTCTCTGATGGCTCAGATGGTAAAGAATCTGCCTGCAACACGGGAGACCCGGGTTTGATCCCCAGGTCAGGAAGAGCCTCTGGAGAAGGGAATGGCTACTCACTCCAGTATTCTGGCCTGGAGAATTCTATGGACACAGGACTCTGGAGGGCCACAGTCCCTGGGCTTGCAAAGAGTCAGACACGACTGAGCGACTAACCTAATCCACTCTGGACAACCGCTCTCTCCTCTAAGAGAACTTACAGTGTGCTCAAGTTCTTAAGTTACATCTTGATTACATCTGCAGAGATCCTAATTCCCTATTCACAGGTATCAGGGGTTAGAACTTCAACACGTCTCCCCACCGCCACCTCCAGCTTATTTACTGAGCATCTACATAACTTAGTTAAAAAGAGAAACCTAGGCCAAAAGATTTTTTTTCCTTGCAAGGATTTGGAAAAGTGCAGTTATTATAAAAACAACTTGAAAGACCATTAAATGCTAAAAAAAACAAAAACAAGAATTTACATCAGTGCTGTTTACAAAGTTAAAAAATGCAAAAAGACTAATTAGCCTATTAAAAGGGCATATAAAAGTAGGATGACCAACTCAACCCTGGTTTGCCCTGGACTCTCTAATTAAAGTTCTGTGTCCTGAGAACCCTCTCCAGACCAAGGCAAATGGAGGTGGTTGGTCACCCTATGGCAATATAGTAGAATACTATGCAATTTTCATTTTTTAAAATGCTAATAAGGACTTTAAATGAGATCAGAAATATTTTTAATATAATGTCAAGTCAGGAAGAAAAGCAGAATTCAAAATGCTATACAGCAATAAAATCATAAGCATGTAAATTACCAAAAAAGAAAAAAGAAAAAACTGGTACAAAATATGCCAAAAGGTTAACCACGATTGTCTCTGTATAGTGGGATTATCAGAGGTTTTCTTTTGTGCTTCTCCATACTTTAGTATTAAATTTTCTATTGATGAATATGTATTGCTTAATCAGGAAAAAATTAAGGAAAATTTCTGGATGGAAATTAGCCTTCTAAATTTCTACTACTTTTACTCTCACAGAGTAATTTTAAAACAACTATTAATAAGTATTTACTTGGTGCTGAACACTGCTACTCTTTTAATCATTATTCTTTAGAATAAAACTGCAACAGAAGTACGGATGTTATCACCACCTTTGAGATGAAGACACTGGGCGTCACAGAGGTGAGACAATTTACCAGATGGAAATTGAAAGAACTGGGACTCAAGCCCCTAATCTGGACAATGCTCTCTCCTCTAAGAGAATTTGCAGTGTGATCGAGATCTGTAGCAGAATGTTCTGGAGACGGCAATGGCACCCCACTCCAGTACTGTCGCCTGGAAAATCCCGTGGGCGGAGGAGCCTGGTGGGCGGCAGTCCATGGGGCTGCGGACAGTCGGACACGACTGAGCGACTTCACTTTCACTTTTCACTTTCATGCATTGGAGAAGGAAATGGCACCCCACGCCGGTGTTCTTGCCTGGAGAATCCCAGGGACGGGGGAGCCTGGTGCGCTGCCGTCTATGGGGTCACACAGATTCGGACACGACTGAAGCGACTTAGCAGCAGCAGCAGCAGCAGAATGTTTAGGCGGTGGTGGTGGTGATTTAGATGCTCAGTTGTGTCAAACTCTTGCAACCCCGTGGACTGTAGCCCGCCAGGCTCCTCTGTCCATGGAATTTCCCAGGCAAGAATACTGGAGTGGGTTGCCACTTCCTCCTCCAGGGGATCTTCCCGACTCAGGGATCAAAGCCAGGTCTCCTGCACTGCAAGTGGATTCTTTCCCGACTGAGCAACCAGGGAAGCTAAAAATGTTTAGAACACCCCAATATTTCCCCTAAAGTGTTCGTGTGATGAGTTTCCCTCGAGCTGCTAAAATATACAACTGAAAGCAAGTTTGATATGAAGCAGTATAAGTAACACAGAAAATGAAGAGGAGCAGGGACAATTATTAACAGAAAAAGCAAACGTTGTACCAGGAATGAAAACCTATCACATTATACCATATGGCTAAGTTATGATTAACATTTACATAGTAATAACACTGTACATACTTAGTATTGATCCAAACTAAATGACAGTTAAAAACCATATTTGGAGAAAGTACGTGTATCCTCTACTGGGCTGAGGGAGAGACATGTGACCTCACTCCCCTATTAGTAAATCAACTGATAACTCCTGAAACTGAAAACTCAAGAGGCAGATATATGGAAAAACACTAAAAATGATGAAGATGAATGTCGAAATAATCAACTAAAATTGTTGGAAGTATCTGTTAGTCGCCCAGTTATGTCTGACTTTTTGTGACCCCATGGACTGTAGCCCACCAGGCTCCTCTGTCCATGGGTTTCAACAGGCAAGAATACTGGAGTGAGTTGCCATTTCTTTCTCCAGGAGATCTTCCCAACCCAGGGATCGAACCTGGATCTCCTGCATTGCAGGCCAATTCTTTACCATCTGAGCTACCAGAGAAGTATCTGAGGAGCAGGAAACTGGTAGAGTTGTTTTTAGTAACAAACCTTATAGAATTATTTCATTCTTAAAACTACATGCATGGATAATTTTAATTAAAATAAAAACTGAAGACAAATTAAAATAACAGTACACATTCATGTGCATGTCTTTGCACTTATGATAAAATAGTTTATAAAAACTGAGACTTGGAGGTCAATGAAAATGTGTATTTTAAATTTTGGTACATATTATACAACCAGGTGGAGAGAGAAATGGCAACCCACTCCAGTATTCTTGCCTGGAGAATCCCATAGACAGAGGAGCCTGGCAGGCTACGGTCCATGGAGTCCCAAAGAGTCGTACAGGACTGAGCAACTAAGCACGCACATCCAGCCAGGAACCAGAAGGGTTAGATACATTTCAGCTATGATCAATAAATCCGTGATAATAGTCATTTCTCAGTCTTTCATCAATTTTTCATGCCTGACAATATGATAGAAATATGACATTTCATTTACACTCTTAGATTATTAAAGCTACTTCTCTCAGTAATAATTATATAAACCTGATGATTATTGGTTATTTTGTTTTAATTCTTTAGTGAAACTGCCTATTTATATCCCTTGTCAACTTTTTCTTTTCTGCTTTCTCTTGTTGATGGGTAAAGGGCTCACTGTGTATGATTAACCTTAATGTTTGTCACATATTTTGCCAAAAAATTTTCCAAATTTGCTTAAATATTGTGGAGCATATTTAGAAAAACTTTTTCTCTGTTCCCCAAATTATTTTTCAATCATCCATATTTTATAGTACTTCATATTTTATTTTTAATGTCTATTTTTCACCCATGTGAATTAATACTGATGATAAAAAGTGAGATACTGATAAGTCATTCATTTTGAATTAATTTCTGAGTGTTTTACATTGGCAGGAGGCCCCTGGATCCCCAAGATATACAGCAAAAGGAAACACTGTAATTTTTAGATTCCAATTTATTGTGTTTTCTCCATTTTTAGTGGAATTAGAAACACCTTACCCTTATTTTCAGTTTTGATTGCATTCCAATAGCAATCAGTTATCTTAAAAGATGAATGAGTCTAATTAATTACTTAAACTAAGATTTTAATAATTTTTTGGCATTCAGACTGTGTGCTCATTTTGTGTTCTTGCTGCCATAGTTTTTGCAGTCTCAAAATGGTAAGCATTTTCTAGAAATTGATAGCAAGATGAGGTTTAGAGAAGAAGGAATTTTAGGTGCTTTTTAGCTTCTGTTAGTTATTGATAGAGTAGAGAGAACAAAAGGGTGGGGTGTAACAAGATTTCCTTGCTCTCAACTGCAACTTTCCAAGAAATAGAAGAAATAGTGCCCTCAAATAATGATAAAAGAGGTGGAACCTTCTTACTAATTTCTGATGTTCCTCATCTAGGTGTGAGCTGTGTAGAACTAAATCGTGTTGTAAATAAATTAGAAACGCCCAGAAACCTGAGGACAACTTCACAGACACATACATGCATGAAAGAGAAACTTAATGAAATCTGTAGACTTAAGAAGGAAATTGCATTTTCTTAAATTAGAGACAACTTAGTAAATGAAAAACAAAATGTCCACCCACCAATTTTAGCAGTGTTAATTGATTTAGGGAGGAGGATATATAAAAACTGTTAAGAGAGTAAATCCTAAGAGTTCTCATCACAGGAAAAAAAAACTTTTTCCTTTATTTTGCATCTGTGAGATGATGGATGTTTACTAAATTTCTGGCCATCACTTCATAATATATGTAGACCAAACTATGTTGTACGTCTTAAACTTATATAGTGCTGTATGTCATTATACCTCAATGAAACCAGAAGAAAAAAGAACATTTTAAAAACTGAATATGACAGAATAAAGCACAATAGCTATCCTGATTATTCCATTCACCTGTGAGTAACAGCAATTCAGCTTAATATAAAAACATCAGTGGAGTGTCTGTTATGTACTAGACACTGGGCTAGGTCTATGGTGATAAAAATAAATGCAGCATGACCCTGACCTAAAGGGACTTACAATCTGGAAGTTTCCATTAGTCTCGATGCAGATAGATGCACAATGTTCTCTGCAGGTGAACGTTCGAGAAGTCTTCTGGGAGGAGTTGATGACTGAGTAAGAGTTAGTCAGGAGAAACCTGCACAGGCAAAGCCACCAAGACATAAACCACAGAGTTCACAGAGGCATTTACAAGAACTTTGCTATTACAAGGGCAACAGCGGAGAGAAGCGAGTGGGTGAGAAGTCAGTCTGGAAAGTGGATGGAACCTTAAGAAACAGCACCGCATCTTTAGAAGTTATTCTGTATGTACTGAGGAGGAGCCGGGAGGCAAGGGACAAGAATGAGCAGGTTTCTAGGTGCCCTGGGCCCCAGGTGTCCCTCGTCAGGAATAACTTGTGTAGGAATCATTAAGTTCTCTCATACTTAGAGGCCTGTAATTAGGCCTGTAGCAAGAAACGTAATTGATGTGCCTTATCAATTGATTTATTTTGAAGGGATCAGAATATGCCACCCCAAACATGCTGGTTTGACACAAGGACTGTTTTGAGCTGAAAGCAATTAAGCAGTGGCAAGCACAGAAAGAACACTTTGCCCTCCCCCAGCTGCAAAGCAGGTCATAAATTTCCCTTTGTGAGGGTGTCCCCCTCCCCGTTCCTGTAGAAGGAGGAGGAAAACAACTATTATCACTAAAGACAAAGTCAGCACTGAATGGGGTCTGTGCAAACAAGCCTTATTAAAATAAGCCTGATCTGCTATTAGTTCTCCACCCCTGACCAGCACATCTACCTTCCCACAATTTACCAGCCCTAGGAGCCCAAAGGTCCATATAGTCAAAGCCTTGGTTTTTCCAGTAGTCATGTATGGATGTGAGAGCTGGACCATAAAGAAGGCTGAGCACTGAGGAACTAACTGATGCTTTAGAACTGTGGTGTTGGAGAAGACTCTTGAGAGTCTCCCTTGGGCTGCAAGGAGATCAAACCAGTCCATCCTAAAGGAAATCAGTCCTGAATGTTCATTGGAAGGGCTGATAAGCTCTAATACTTTGGCCACCTGATGTGAAGAACTGACTCATTAAAAAAAGACCCTGATGCTGGGAAAGATTGAAGGCAGGAGGAGAAGGGGACAGCAGAGAGTGAGATGGTTAGATGGCATCCTGACTCTATGGACTTGAGTTTGAGCAAACTCTGGGAAACGGTGAAGGACAGGGGAACCTGGCATGCTGCAGTCTATGGGGTCACAGTCAGACTTGACTGAGCGACTGAACAACAACAGGATCTCAAACCTTTTTCCTTTGTCTTACTTCTCCATAGATTGATCACCCTTTGTTAAGAGGGTATATAAGCCCCATATTTCAATCGCCCTGAGCCACTCATCACTGAGTATTCCCCCGTGTATGCATGTTGCGTGCGTACACAGTGTGTTTTTTCTTCTGTTAATCTGTCGTTTGTCAGTTTAATTTGCAGGCTCCAAGTACTGGGCCTAAGAGTACAGAAGAGAAGTTTTTTTCCTCTCCAATAGTTCCTACATTCAAGCCAGGCCTCATACAGGGAGAAAAAGTAGGCATCTTTTATTACTAATATTATTTTATTTGGCATCTTAGTTGCCTCATGCAAGAACTTTCCTTTCAGTGAAGGCCTAGTAGTTCTTACACATGGGCTTACTTGCCGTGCTGCACGTGGGATCTTAGTTCCCCAACCAGGGATCAACCTCCATCCCCTGCATTGCAAGACAGATTCTTTTCTGTTTTTCTAACTTTTTATTTTGCATTGGGGTATAGTCAGTTAATAATGTGATGGTTTCAGGTGAGCAGTGAAGGAACTCAGCCATACATAGACATGTATCCTTTCTCCACCAAACTCCCCTCCCATCCAGGCTGCCACATAACATTGAACAAGCTCTGGGAAATGGTGAAGGACAGGGGAACCTGGCAGGCTGCAGCCTATGGGGTCAAGGACCTGAGCTATAGGTCCTTGTTAGTTATCCATTTTAAATATAGCATCTCAAACCCCCTAACTATCCCTTCCCCTCATCCTTCCCCTCTGGCAACCATAAACATAAGATGAATGCTTAATCACTGGACCACCAGGAAAGTTCCTGAATATCTTGATAGTAACAGTGGAATTGTGACAGAGACTTAGGGGAAGAAGACCATGTGAACACGGAGGCAAAACTCAGAGTTATGTTACCACAAGCCAAGGGACACACGTGCTGGAAGAGACGAGGCAGTGTTCTTTTCTAGAGCTTTCAGAGGAAGCATGATGCCGAGGCCACTTTGGCTTCAGATATGTAGCCTCCAGAAGTGTGAGAGAAGGAATCGCTCTTAGGTTAAGCCTCTCCGGCAGTGGCACTTTGTTAGGGCACCCTAGGAAACTCACACCACCTCTGTGCTCTAACATTCTCTTTCCGAGAGGAGGGAACTATGAACAGCGTGATCTCAGGGAATTCGAGGAGGAGGGGTAGGTTCTCAGGATTGGGGGAGAGTAGAATGTGTGTTTCTGGATCATGCTTGAAGTTTCTTCTAGGTACATAAGCCAGTCACCCGATCTGGGAAAGGCTCATTCTCACCCTCTCCATACCAAGGTGGTCCTAAGCCACTGATTGTGATGAGAATAGATCACTGACACGCTCAACTCGCTCTGAGAACATCATCCATGACGGAGAGACACAGACTGGAGTTTGTCAGGGCCTGGGGGCTGTGGTCGGGCTGGAGGACCAAGTGGAGGATATTAGGGCAGGCCCTGCTCACCGAAGGGCAGCTCCCCCAGGCCCACCCTGCGTCCTGGGGCCAGCTGTTTCCTGCCTGGAAAGGATGCCTGTCTTGACCCACCCTGTTAGTGTGGTGTTAGTTGCTCAGTTGTGTCTGAATCTTTCTGACCCCATGGATTGTAACTCATCAGGCTCCCATATCCATGGAATTCTCCAGGCAAGAGTACTGGAATGGGTTGCCACTCATTCTCTTCTCCTGGGGATCCACCCTAGCATCCATAATAAACTAAAAAGGAGGTGTCATGACACGAGAGACTGGTCAACACCCTGAATTAAGTGGCAGCAAATAAACTACAGCAGTAGAAACAGAGACTTCTCTAACAATTATTTTAAAACACAATCAAAGTGGAACTGTAACATAACAAGAATAAGAATTCAGGTTTAGAGTTAGGTAACCTCCCTGCCCAAGTGATTATAAGCATGATAATTAGCCTCTCTAAATTTTAGTCTCCTTGTCTGTAACACGAGGTTAAAATCCAGTTGAAGAATTGTTGAAGGATGAAATGACATGATGTCTAAAAGTGCTATACTGATCATGACTCACTTGGTTCAACTATGAGAAGCCAAGTTAAAGCTATTTTTCAAATT
>SJYA01013401.1:0-11065 GCA_006410615.1 Neotragus moschatus
ATACAAAGTTCTAAGGTGATACTCTTGACAAACTGTATAATGTACACCAAAAGAACTTCTGTTTCAGATCTATGATTTCAATGCCTATGATTATAAGAAAACTGCAAGTGAAATAATACTCACCAGGTAGAATATTTAAATAGTTTCTATCTGCAGTTTTAGTCTTATCATCACTTCCTCCATTTCGGCTTCCAGAATCTATTCATAAGATAATGCAAGATAATGAGAGAATATAGTTAACGTATGAGAAAACACACTACTGCTGTCCCCCAAACAACCACAACAGCAGCAAAGATTTGCTAAGGGTCTCTAGGTATCAGGGGTTCTGCTACATGCTTTACACGGATGGCCTCTCAATTCTTACAAAACTCCTCTGACCACAACACTCTACCCCTTCTATCTTGTATATGAGAACAGAGGCTTAGATGGGTTAATTCACTTAATGAAGGAGGCATAGGTAAGTGGTAGACTCAGGTCTGGAACCCACACATTCAGATTCCAAATTCTGTGGTCTTGACCACAAGAGACCTGCCAAGGCTCTGTTTTTTTCATCTGGGCAGTTCAGGGCACTAAGTTAACTACACATAAAATAACTTCATTAGGCAGTTGTGGGGTGGCCATCTTTATTTTTAGAATCTGAGTCACTATTGAGGATATAACTTGTTCAGGATGACAGGCTAATGGTTAGTAGCACCAGGAATCATTTGATACTCAGCCCATCCTTGAAATCTGTCACTTCTTATCTGACACTATATACAATTTCTTCCAAACAGATACTTGAGATTCCATTTCAAATGGAGCCTTCTTTTTCCTCCCAGATATTCAATAGTTTTTCTTTCGTTTTAGAAGGCATGATATTACTTTGAAGGATAAATGTTGGTAAAATAAAATATAGCACATTTGATTATTCATTATTATGGCTGAACACATTATTTCACATGTGTTCATATATTTTTAATAGAAGATACATCTGAATTTTAGAAGAATCCTAAGAGAACTGAAAAATGCAGCATGAATATGATTAGCATAGCTATCTTTAAGAAACTACGTATCTATACAAATTAAATATAAGACTATATTGCAATGGCCTTCAATATCAGAAAATCACTTGAAAACAGTCAGAACTTCACATGAGTAAACTGAAACTACCAAGGGAGTATTATAGTTTTTAAGAAGTTCCAAATAAAAGTAACCTAGTGTTTTACCCACTGACTACTTTGAATAATTGATTTATAACACTGTACCTTGTAAACGCATATATTTTATAAACAGACTGAGGAAGGCAGAGACACGGACAGGAGGCTCTGTGTTGCCAGAATCCACATTTAATGCAATAATCTGATTCTCACACAGACCCATGAAATTGATAGGCTCTGAATAAATGGCTGCTCACAGCACAGAAACCAAAAACAGTAAATGAGGACTCTCTAAATTTTGTTCACGTGCAATCTGAAACTGACAAAGTCCTTCCTAAGAAACAAAAAAAGAACAGTTTATAGCCCGCCCACTTTCCGTGTTTCAAAGGTAATACCCTGTAACACTAAGAAGATGGTTATTTTTTTTAATGGGTATAAAATACATACAAAAACGAAACTGCTTTTGGCCTATCATGAACCACAAAAACATAAAGATGCTGACATAAAAAACACAGTGAGAAAAATAACGGAGTGTCTTAGAATAGACAGACTTGGGTATCAGGATGTAAGCGTGAACAACAAACGTGTGGGCATGCCTCAGAAAAGGAAGAGACGGGGAAAGCATTTTGGCAAAACTCTTCTGTGACAACACGCGGGCTTCTCTAAGAAAGGAGTCTTTACAAACCTGCTTGTTTCACTGACTCACTTAAACCACAAAATAGCTGCCTGCACAAGAACAAAATACTACCATGATGTACACACGGTGCCCTAACCGTATGTGGTTTAAAAACTTTCCGTCCCCACACACTTTCTAACCTCTCGTAAATAAACTCAGCACCCTCCGCCTTCTCCTACACTGTCGTGAGACAGTGGAGACTTCTCACGCTTTTAGTCACTACTGAGAATAATAGCTGAACGTCCCTGATCACATCCGTGCCACTTTGAATGAGATGGGGGCAGGAGTTGGCAGAAGAATAAGAGGACGGACTGGAATTTGCCCGAAGGTCCTTGTTGGGGTGAGCTTCCAGGCTGATTTCCTAGACTCAGCTGGGGTCTGTTGTGAGTGACATGCATTGCCAGAGCAAAGCCACAGTTACCAATGGTGGAAAGACAAACTGGTGGGGTCGTGGCACAGAGTAATTGCTAATATTTTCAGAAGTACAACTGCCTGAGCCCTTTAGCTCAGGAACGTCTTTTTAGGACTTTATTTCACAGATACGCTCACTCATGCAAGATGATATATGTGTAAGGCTATTCACGCATTATTACTTAGAAGAGCAAAACTCTGGAACAGATGAAAAGCCCATTAACAGGGAAGTGATCATTAGGGGAATATCCTGCAGTGGACCCTATCCAGCAGTAACAGGCTCTAAGGATGCTCTGTCTGTACAGATGTGGAAGGATGCCCAAGATAAACTATTCAGTGGGCAAAAAGCAGAGGGCAAAAGAGTGTGCAGAGAAAGCTGCCATTTGCATGCAGCAGGAAAATCTGTAAATACACACAGACACGTGCTCACACACACATTCATAAACATATGTCTGGAAGGTACATGAGACCCGGCACTGGCTGCTCCAGGAGCAGGGAGCTAGATGGCTGGCGGACAGGGTCACAGTCTCTTGCCGAACGCTCTTTCGTGCAGTCTGAATTGTGACTCTTGAGGTGGTACTAGTGCTAAAGAACCCCTACCAATGCAGGAGACGTAGAAGACACGGTTTCGATCTCTGGATTGGGAAGATCCCCTGAAAGACGGCATGGCAACCCACTCCAGTATGCCTGCCTGGAGAACCCCACAGAGGAGCCTGGCAGGCTGTAGTCCATGGGGTCGCAGAGAGTCAGACATGACTGAAGCGACTTAGCACATACAAGCCTATCTTTACCTATTTTAGCAACAATTACAATAAAAAAAATGTTTTTTTAAGTCTACTGAATAAACATGGACACTATTATGAATGCTAATCAAGTCGATTCTAGAGAACTGCCTTCTATCATCAGGAGAACAGGAGGAATTCTTCAACATACATGGGAGAGAGAACAAAGCCACCAAGCAAAGGTATAGCAGTGTCTTTGTTTACTATAAAAAACAAAACCTGTGAACCGGGAGAGAGAACAAAGCCACCAAGCAAAGGTATAGCAGTGTCTTTGTTTACTATAAAAGACAAAACCTGTGAACCCAGAAAACTCTAAGGGTTTCTCTGAAACGCTGCAGCTGCAAGACAAACAAACAAGATAGACAACCAAAGCGCCAGAAGCAGATTTAAAGGTTTGGCCAACTAGTTAAAAACGTGCCATGTTTTATTTCTTGGGCAAGACATCAAGTTTCTATGAGAAATAATAAAACGCAGGGTATGTACTCGAGCCGTATAAGAGCATGTATTGTAATTTCAAGCTTGTGATATACTATGAAATATCAGAAAAATAAGAAAAACACACCTCATGTATATTCTTGAATATTACCCTCATATATTTAGCTCCTAACTAAACAAACTTCTGGCACCAATTTACTTTTTCAAGAGATTCCTTTTTGAACTCTCATTTTCCAATTAAAGACAGCAGAATTCCTCTGCAACTTGAGCTAGAGTATCTTCTTTTACGTCTCCCCTGTCTTCCCAAAGGTCTTCTTCCATGTAACTAGAAATCACTGAAGAAAGACACCATGAACTTTTCCCATGGCTTTTAAACCATCTTCCAGTAAATTTCCTATAAGGATGTTTAGATTGTGGATAAATATAGAAAAAGCAGGATACAGTTCTAAACATAGTAAATTTTAAAAAGAACAACCAAAACCAGTCCTTGTAACTGACTTCATGCTACCTAAGTGGATCAAAGACGGAACATATAAGAAGTGTATATTTCGGGCTGTTTACCCTATGATTTCAATGTCCTTTACAGTACTAAATATATCCGTTGTAGAGATACAGAACTTGAAGCAAAGGATCCCAACTTTCCACTGAATGCCTACTTTAAGTACAACTACAGAAGCAAAATTTAAAAACAGTTTTTCTAAGGATCTTGAACAAAATCAGGCAGAAAAGAAAATTAAGAACAGAATTCAAGCTTCTAAAGACTTTGAAATTTACTCTTAATTTCTTTCTTCCATCTTCCCACCAGTACAACTTTCTCTATTTCAGGTGGCCAGGGTGCTAAGAGAGTGCTTAGAGGCAGAACATCCTCGAGTGAAATTTTTAAAAATCTGAGTTTCACTGACCATGAGATTCTTTCAACTTGTTCCTGCGCTGGGTTCTTGCATAAAGTACGACCTGCTGGACAACCTCCAGCTGCTCTTCAATCCGGGGGAAATGAAAGTCAGTGCATTCTTGGCAAACCGTGGCGAAATCTAAGGGACCCAACACAGTTAACGAACTTGCAGAGGTGAAGTATCAGATCTTTACTGTTTACTTACAGAGAGATCCGCAGAAACGCAACACAGTATTACCAAGGACAGCATCTCATCCCTGTCCTCTCTCTAATTATGTCTTAGTAAGTTAAGGGACAACAATTTGGTTCTGATCAGAAACTCACTCTCTCAATGGCTCAAAAAAATACATAATTAATAGGCAAGGAAATGTTAATCAAAGTCCAAACCTTCTTTAAATAGCAGATACTTTGATCATAATTCAGTCCCCAAAAGTGCTAAAAAAAAATCAGGTTCTTACACTTATGATAGAAAATAAAATATTCAGAGTCTTAAAAGTAGTTCTACATTTCAATGCACTTTCTATGTCAAACTTGAAAAATCATCAGAAAAAATGAACTGTACTAGAAGGGAAGGTAGAATTCAACCGAGCATTTTTAAGAAATACATTATTTAAAAATATAAAGAAAAAACATGACAAATGGATGAGCTGAAATTCAGTCAGGATCTGCTTCTAAACTGAAAAATGTATGTATGTCTTGATTATTCTTTTTGTGATACCTTGAAAAAGGATCCTTAAAAGTATTATCTATGATGGGACTTTAAGAAAAATGAAATCCTAAAGTGCCCCATGGGTGCTAAAATATGAAACAAACCCTACACGACCATGTCTGGGTCTGTGTGCTGCTTGGACTCAAGCCTTTTTCGGTTCTTTTCCTCTAACTGCTTTCTCTTTCAAATGGCATTAAATGGAGAACTCTGAGGGCGTAACTACGCAGTGCTCACTCACCTCTCTTAATGCCACTGTAGGAGTTGATGCGATTGTCGACCAGCAACACCAGGCCGCAGAGGGACGTGGAGTACAGCGACAGGGCCGTCTGCAGCCGGTGCAGCTTCCCGCCGCTGCGCTGGCTCCTCTTGTGCTTGCAGAAGTCCAGCATGTCTGCTCTCAGCAGCCTTAGGTTGTGCATGGTCTTCAGCTGGGCCCCTGGGGGAGGGCAGCAGCCCCACGAAGATACTTAGACAGCTGCACAAAGCCAGCAGAGCGGGAGGCAAATCTCGGTGGCAGGAATCCTAGTAAATCTGTGCTACGAATACTTTCAGACGGGCTTTTCAATTTTCTGTTCTGCTGTTGTTTACTCGCTAAGTCGTGCCCAATGCTTTGCGACCCTGTGGACTATAGCCCACCAGGCTCCTCTTAATCCATGGTGATTCTCCAGGCAATAATACTGGAGGGGGTTGCCATTTCCTCCTCCAGGGGATCTTCCTGACCTAGGGATCGAACTTATATCTCCTGCATTGACAGGTGGGTCCTTTACCACTGAGCCACCGAGGAAGCCCATGTTCTATTTTAATAACTATTATTATTTCATCTTTGCATTTGCAAAAAAAAATAGATGTGCTAAAATAGAAAACTTATAGTCAATAAACATCGGCCTTCTTGGAGCAGAACCTAATTTTTCATTTTAAAAGTGAAGTGGAAGTCACCCAGTTGTGTCTTGACTCTTTTTGACTCCATGGACTGTAGCCTACCAGGCTTCTCTGTCCATGGATTTCCCGGGCAAGAACACTGGAATGGGTTGCCATTTCCTTCTCCAGGGGATCCTCCCAACCCAGAAATCAAACCCAGGTCTTCCGCATTGCAAGTGGATTCTTTACTGTCTGAGCCATCAAAGGAAGTCTTTCATTTTAAAAAGAACCTGGATATATTCTACTTATATGCTAAGGGTTTTTTTCTTAAAAACATTAAAAAAAAAAGTTTCACCGGTTACAAAGTGGTGACTGTAAAAAATTAACACACTTACCTAAGTGGATGGTAAAACTTTCTTCTAACTTTCTCTGTTCCTCATAAACCCTTCCATTTGCTTCAGTGGATTCTCTGAACTGACTTGGCTGAACTTTAATTTCCTCGCTGCAATTGAAAAAATTATTGATATGCTTTTTTTTGGTATGCTTGTCAAGAAATTTTCCTATAAGAAAGCAAGCTTTATAGTGAAGTGAAAGTGAAAATCACTCAGTCCTGTCTGACTCTTTGCGACTCCATGGACTGTAGCCCATGAGGCTCCTCTGTTCATGGGATTCTCCAGGCAAGAATACTAGGTGGGCTGTCATTTCCTACTCCAGGGGATCTTCCCAACCCAGGGATCAAACTCGGGTTGCTCGCACTACAGGCAGAGTCTTTACCATCTGAGCCACCAGGTAATGAAATTAATTGCTGAAAGTAGCACTTAATTTATTCCTGAATTTATCCTTTATCCATGGGGCAAGGAATACAAGCACTTACAACTTATAAAATCCCCACGTATTCTTCCACTTCTTTGGTTATTTCTTTCAGTCAGTGAGGCATATTTGTTTAGTCATTACAATATCAATTCCTATGCCACTATGTAATATTTATTAGTAGCCTGGGGCATGATTAAATAGTGACTAACATTACTTTAAAATGTTTAAAATGACATTAAAAAACATTAATATATCCTTATATCAGGTGGCGTCAGTGAAACTAGAGAATAAGTGAAGTGAGAGAAATGAAAACTAAAAACAATAAAGTCAAACAAAAAAAGAATTAAAAAAGAAGTTCATTTTGACATAGTCAAATCCTTTTTTTAAAAAAAAACATGTCTTACTTTTTCACTGCCAACAGTCTCACATTAGAAGACTTCTCTTAGCTCTAGTCTGCCCTTGTACTTCCTCAAAATGTTTCCATGGAGGCATCAGAACTGTGCAACTGTTTGATTCACATATTAATTACGGTGAGCTGAAGACGAGGCACGTCTATGGTCACCATCTATCCCCCTGACTAGATTGTTTTTGATAAATCCAGTCTTATTTGTGTCACTGATGGACTTCATTAGTAAATACGGTCAATTTCAACCCCCAAACAAATTCAGACAGACTTACACAAATTAAATATCATCTTAGGATTCAGGAAGCCACCAAAGAAAGTTGTTCCTGTTCTAATAACAAGAGAAGCTGGGATAATCTATACGGCCATAACTGTTCTGAAGCTCATCAGAGATCTGAGGTAACAAGGTGACCAAGAAATTAAATTCTGAAGTGGGGCATGCCTGTCCCAGGGTTAAGACAGGACACGTGGTTTTGGCAGAGCATTGTAAAAATGAAACGCTGCAATGTATGTAAGAAGGTAAGAAGAAATCAGCTAAAAGCTAACACATTCTTCAAGGTCAAGTACAGGGTGGCGTGTGCATTTAGCACCGCAACGGATGTTACATGCTCTTGCAAACTCTTTCCCCCTGGCCTCCACCAGGTGCTTCCAGGAAAGGCCTGGGGGGCGGGGCAGGAGGACAGCCCACCAGGCGGCACAGCTGGATGTGCTAAGGATGCCGCGGGCCTTCGGCCCAGATCTGCAGGGCTTGCCCAAGACCATGGGGCCAGGGAACCTACCTCCCACCCTCAACAAGGAGCCTGACACCGAACAACAAACAAGGCCAGGCTGTTGCTGGGGGCAGAAGAGCAGCGCACACAGGGACCTCCTGCTGAGGAGCAGGCCCTCACAGGCTACTGACAGCTCAGGGTGGGGCAGGGCAGCAGAGGAGATCCGTCTAGAGACCAAAGCCCCACTCTCAGCACCAAGTGGTAGCAGTGTACTGCTGCAGACCACGAGGCCTGTGGTGGACTGGACTGGAGGACAGAAACCAAACAGCCCAACTGCCAACTGGATTTCCATGGCCTTCACCTTAACAGCCTGCTCATTTCTGGGCACAGGTACTATTTACACAGGTGGCGCTTAGTGGTAGAGAATCTACCTACCAATGCAGGAGATGAGAGACCCGGGTTCAATCCTTAGGTCAGAAAGATCCCCTGGAGGAGGAAATGGCAACCTACTGCAGTGTTCTTGCCTGGAGAATGGGACGCATCTGAGCCACACACTACTGCTTCTCTAATACACACAACAGTCTGCCCTTTAGAGTGGATATATTTACTTATATTCATTACAATATATATGAAGTACTAGACTGTGAGTTATATGTGTAAGTTTGAACTATAAAATTTCTAGAAGAAAATACAGCAGAAAATCTTTGTGATCTTGAATTTCAACAATATCTTAGATAAGACATACATCATTTAAAAACTGATAATTTGTACTTAATTAAAATGAAAGTTATTCTTTGAAAGAAACTGATAAGAAAATGAAAAGACAAGCCACAAGGTGCTAGAACATATTTGTAAAACACGTATCTGATTATACACTTGTACCAGAATACATTGAGAACTTTCACAACTCAATAAGAGAAAAAATAAAGGAGAGCTATAGCTAGATCAGCACATGAAAAAATGTTCAGCGTTAGTAGCCACCAGGGAAATGCAAAGACACACAAAATGAGACAGCACCACAAAACCTACCAGAATGGCTACATATCACCACCAAGCGCTGACAAGGGTGTGGAGCATCTGGAACCCTCATACATGGATGGTGGGGATGCAAAATGTCACAACCACTTCAGAGAACAGTTGGGCAGTTTCTTGTAAGATTAAACACACCACGGATTTTACTTACTGTGTTACCCAGCAATCCCACTCCTAGGTATTTACATAACAGAATTGTAAACACGTGTCTACATATATTATATTAGACATATGTCCATCCATATGTTCTGGCTTCCGTTGGCTCAGACTGTAAAGAGTCGGCCTGCAATGTGGGATACCTGGGTTTGACCCCTGATTGGGAAGATCCCCTGGAGGAGGGCATGGCAACCCACTCCAGTATTCATTCTTGCCTGGAGAATCCCATGGACAGAGGAGCCTGGGCTTGCAAAGAGCTGGACACAACTGAGCGACTGACTTTCATTTTCACTTTCATGACTATACAAAGACCTGTATGTGAATGCTTATAGTCACTTTATTTATAATTGCCAAAATCTGGCAATACTTCAAATGTCCACCATTGGATAAACAAAAAAATAACAGGGCAACAAAAGCGGAAGAACCACTTATAATGGCAACAACATGAATGAGCCTCAAAAGGGTTAAGTGAAGAAAGTAAGACATAAATTGCTGCATTCAGTCTGATTCCATTCACACGAGAAATTCAAAATTACAGGGATAGAAATCAGATCAGGTTACCATGAGCTCGGCAAGCAGAAGTGGGGATAACATAAATGTATAAAAAGGAAATGCTATGTCTTGACTGCAGTGATGGCTTCATGACTAAGTTTGTCAAAACTCATCAAAATGTAAACCTAAAACAAGTGACTTTTATGTAATTCATCCTTCAATAGACCTGACTTTAAACAAAAAGGCAAAAATAAATGAATTTTTAAAATTGGTCAATTTCATACAATCCCATACATAGTTATGCTGAAAGCAGGTTTCTGCTCCTCCAAGAAACCTATCAAAAAGGAAAGTAAGCTAAGAAAGTCACAGTAAAAAATACTCTTTCCTAGGAATATTTGATTTTTTAAAGCAGCAGCAGCTAGAGGTCAATATTTATACAATGGAACTGATCACATAGAATGAATTTCTGAAACTACAGGATCAAGTGAAAGTCATTCAGTTGTGTTCGACTCTGGGACCCCATGGACTATATATATAGTCCATGGAATTCTGCAGGCAAGAATACTGGAGTGGGTAGCCTTTCCCTTCTCCAGGGGATCTTCCCAACCCAGGGATTGAACCCAGGTCTCCTGCATTGCAGGCGGATTCTTTACCAGCTGAGCCACAAGGGAAGCCTAAGAATATTGGAGTGGGTAGCCTATCCTATCTCCAGTGGATCTTCCTGACCCAGGAATCGAACTGGGGTCTTCTGCATCAAGAGATATTTTTTGTAGCAAGGGGCTTTCTGAGCTTCCATTAGGGCAGTGATTTTCTGCCTTTTTGACCACAGTATAGAGTATATATNTAAGAATATTGGAGTGGGTAGCCTATCCTATCTCCAGTGGATCTTCCTGACCCAGGAATCGAACTGGGGTCTTCTGCATCAAGAGATATTTTTTGTAGCAAGGGGCTTTCTGAGCTTCCATTAGGGCAGTGATTTTCTGCCTTTTTGACCACAGTATAGAGTACATATTTAATATTTTACATTTTGTTCAATACACACATGTGTAATGCACTGATGTCTTTTTCCCTACTCTACTCAGATCTGTTCCATTCCATTCCATTATTATTTTTAAAGTTCAGTTGGAAAGTAAAGGATCTAGCATGGTTCCTGGCAGACTACAAGCAGCAGTCTGAGAAACACCACCGGACCTTACGGCATATGGATGTTCCCAGCCTGTCCCCGACATCTCTTTTTGTACTGAGTTTAGCACTTTTTCATTTGAAATGAAGAGTATATATATGTTAGTGTCCAGGAGGTTATCCTATTTCTAATTATAAACAATTGTTTAAGTGTTTCTAAGGTATTGTCTTGGGGAAAACAACAACACAAATGACAGATGATAATAAAAGGTGACAACAGAGAGCATCAGGTAAACAGTTTAATGATAATCTACTCATAAGCCTGTCTGTATATCCACCCTGTAAGTATTTATTTATGTGCCTGTATCAACAGGGAGCAAGACCATCCCCAAGAAAAAGAAATGCAAAAAAGCAAAATGGCTGTCTGAGGAGGGCTTA
>SJYA01013402.1:0-10920 GCA_006410615.1 Neotragus moschatus
TCCATGTCGTTCTTTTCTCCCTTTTCAGGCTGAATTCCCGTCTGGAGCACAGAGGCTCTCCATGTCTACTTATTTGCTCTGGCTTCTAAGACACGCATGCTAGAGGGAGCCCAAGGTGAGACACCCTCTGCTATTCAAGCAGGTGCCGGTGGCCTACGTAGATGGTGCAAGTCCCTTGTCTCGGAGCTTTATTGGTCTCCTGTGTAAACCAAGGAATACAGCTTCTTTTCTCCTCTATTTTCTCTCCTCTCTCTCACTACACTATTCTTCCCTAATCTCTCTTTATATCTCTAAATAAATAAATCTCTCCTAGCCGACTCTGTCCCTGCTTTGAATTACCCTGGATCCACTGGGGCTGGACCCCGGCACTCAGTGGTGACGTTTCAGCAAAAGTGCATCTTCTCAATCACACCTGTAAGAAGTTTCTTCTGTCTGGCTAAAACATTACCATAAGGAGTCTGGGGCACTGATAAGGTTCAAGACCTGGATCCTGAAGGTACCTGTGTTCCTTATCAGAGTGAGAGTGAAATGGGTATCCTTTTAAAACATCATAGCTCTCCTTCTGATTGTTTCACAGTGACTTTATTTCTAATTTACCTTGGTCCAAAAACATTGTGGAGGGGAGTTCTGAATCTCTAAAGGAAACAAGGTCTTACGCTAAGAAGATCCCACCCCTGAAATAAGAAGTTTATTGTGATGCTTTCATGCTAAAATGCACCAAGAAGTAGCACACTTTCTTTGTTCTTTTTTCTCTTCCCTCTGCCATCTGATGTTCTTTTAAATACCCATGTGCTGGACTGCCATTGCAGAGAGGCAGATAAGTATGGAGGGACACAGGAATAAACAGATGGCTGAAGGATTCTGGAATCTATCAAGACACATATAAGGAATATCTCAGTCTTTTTGTCCCTTTCAGTACCTCTGACTCTGGCTTTCCCTTTAAAATGATCACTAGGATCAAGTGGAAAATATTGTCCCTATCTCATCTTCCCAATGATAGAGGTTCTGATTTCTTATGGGGATAGGAATCATGTCTGTTATATGCACTCGTCTATCTCTAGTACCTGGACTGGGGTCTGCACCAATTCTGCCTAATTTCTCTCAATGTTGCATGCAAGAATATTTATACTAGTTGCCTGAAACAGATTACAATGGAAGTGTTTACACCACAGAAATTGGAAGGCACTGAAAATCAGGACTTCCCTGCCTCTGCCCACCTGGAGAGCCAATTATTAAACATTTATCAGAAAACTGCTGATAATAGGTCTTCCATAAATATTTGCTAAATAAACACAGGAAGAATGACAAGCTGCCTCACTTAATGTAGTCATTTCCAGCATCTCTCAGCCCCTTCCCACAGCATACCCTCTGTTAAGTTCTCAACAACAGGATGACAAACCTTAGGATTTGGTTATGAAGCAGAGAAAGAAATGCCAGGAAGACTAAGTTAAAACAACATTTCTCTTTGGTGATAGTGTCTCTGACTCAGCTCTGGTGGAAAGTAACAACCTTATAAACCCACAAGGAAGTGGAGAAGATTTCACATCATTTCTCGTTTCTTTTGATGCTAAAAAGAGAATCGTTTTAAGTGTAGGGACAGGGCTGTGAGAGGAAGGATGCCTGGCTCAGAGAGAGCAATCACACACAGCAGCCTTCTCTCTGTGACCTCAGGGAGCAAGTGACTTTCTCTGAGTGTAGGTTTCCTTGCTATTAACTAATAAACAATACTTCCTCTGCCTAACTTAGAGGGTAATCCCCTGTTGAACTCCTATTCATCCTCCAGAACCCAGTTCTCATGCCTCTGCTTCTTCTGCTGCTTCAGAAGAAGAGGGCTTTGCCTTTTGGGGTCCTTCACATCACTGCAGTCCAGTGACAGTAACTATGTCCAGTGACTATGCTGGGCCTCACAGAGTTGCTTATAGATCTGGTCCCTGCAACTTCTGTCATTCTGTGACCCCCTCAAGGGCAGGTGGCCACTTAGAGGCTGCACTGCCGGTGCCTTTCACAGTGCCTGGCACACAGTAATTGATCATTTTATGTTTACTGAAGTCAACCACTGAAAAATTTGAAGTGAGAGGACTTTAAAACGGCACATGTTATGCATGGGGTTGGCCAAAAAGTTTGTTTGGGTTTTTCTGTAACATCTTATGAAAAAACACAAATGAACTTTTTCAGCCAAAGCAATAGAAAAACTATAGAGCATTATTGTCAAGGAAAGCCAGCACAGAAGTGTGGCATGTTCCTGCCAATCCTTAGGGATGGCCCTTGCCTGCACAGACCCTAAGAAAGCGTTTAATCCCATAGCTGCCAGATAAAACTCGTGACCACCTGGAGGACCTGGGTGGAAAGGATCAATGAGAAACTACAGAAGCATTCTTCTCACTAGTGGCCTCCTCCTCCTTCTCCCAATGTGTTCCAACAGCTTTATTCCACGTTCTGAACCCTCCCTGCCCATAGGGCTCAGAGGTGAGAATATTATATAAGGAATAAATTCTGCCTTCATTTGTTTTAATAAAAGAAACAGCCCATTTAAAGGAACACAGACATTAGTGGCTCAGATAGTTCAGAATGTGAATACAACCCAGAGGCTCAGGAATACAGAATGGCTGTCTTGAGAATGACCATTTTTTCCTACTTAAAACATTTTGGAAAATTGCTCTGTGTACCCATGCCAAAACGAAAAAATGAAAAACATAAGGGCTATTTGGAATGTCTCTTTATTTTACAGATGACTTTAATGCATAATGTTATAAAGACATGGAGCTCACTGGCCTCAAATGCCCTAATGTGGCTGCCCAAAGCCCAGAGAAGCAGCTCGCCACCGTGTGGAGTCTGTGAGCAGACCCTTGCATAGTACACTCACCATCTCAGATGAATTGCATCATCATTCATGAGCTTTTCAGGCGTTTTCTCCTAAAATATAAGCCTGCTAGTGTGGGATAATTCCTTAACTGTTTCACAGAAGAAAATGATGGTGGTGGTGGTGTATTGCCGTGTAAAAAGCTGTTTTCATGTATATCTGTCCCCTTTTATTAGACATAACAACCATGTTCACTAGGTAGGGAATGAACTACTGATGTTACAGATGTAGAAAGGAAGGCTGAGAGAGGTGTCTTGGCTGGCTCCAGGGGTAATTGCTGGGCAATGGACCCAAAGCCCTTTTATGATGGCTGGCAGGAGTGGTGTGGGGCTGGGGAAGGAGAGAAGGAGAAGCATTTCTGTAAGTAGAGAGAACTGGAAAGAACACAAGGGCTGGAGTCAGGCCGACCGAAATCTGCACCAAGGCCCTCCCAAGGACAGGTCTCCTGGTCACCAGCCACCCACCTCTCACTCCTCTGTCCACAGTTTCCCTACCTGAAAATATGATCAAGAGTTTCCAACTCAAAGGCTGTTGTGAGGACCATTTGGGGGTGGGTAAGAGGTAGAAGAAAAAGTATATGGTAGGGATTAAAAAAATATTATCATTACTTCTAGGTTGACTGAGGGCTCTTGGCCCTCTAAAGGGGTTAATTTCATTCATCCTCTGAGATTCTGCCTGGTGGAAATCCTAAATATTTCATGAGGCCCATCTCTCTTTTACCCCTTTAGGGGCTAAGCAAAAGACAAGTTGTTCAAGTGTCTGGCTTGCATTTTCAGAAGGAAAAACCATGCCTGTCCAAGATACTGTGTGTGTGTGTGTGTTTGTATGTGTGTGTTGGGGTGGAATAAGCCTGACGGCCTATCTCTTCCACTCTTCTCAAATTTTGAAACGATATTCACTTGTTGTTGACAAATGATTTTTGTCTTTTTCAGATATTTGTGTGTCTACAGAAATGAAATTCTTTGCCCAGATTCAATAAGGCAGGAAATCAATTAAGGTTTTTATTTTCTGCTCAGCCTCAAAAGCAAGACAATGAGAGAAGGCCTAAGTAAAGAAAATGTGTACAGATTCCTGAAGGTTTCATTCTGGGTTCTATGTTCTGGAAAAAAATAAAACAAGAACAAAGAGGCTTCTATGCTCTATTTAAAACATAATTTTTTTTTTTTCTGTTTAAAAAAACGTACAAAGTCACTCCACTCAATTCTGATTAATACGAACAAATCTGACAGAGGAAAGACACCTCAATTTTTAAGAGACAGTCCTCCACCTAAGCTTGGTTTTTAAATGGCTACATTTAAATATTTCTTTTTCTGTTCATTTCCAAACCTGGGCCATAAATCACCCTTATGAACACAATGGTCTGTGCTATAGCAATTTATCATTTGGATAATGTCACTTGTTCAGGTGTGCATTAATTTATGCCTCAAATTAGCACCCGGGTTGGCTGAAATCTTCCCCCTCATCTGTACACTCTGAGCAACAGCCCCTGGGGACCCACTGTGCACAGCCCAGCGCAGGGAGGAACCTCAGGACCTCTTTACTCTCAGCTGAAGAGGAAGAAGTCAGTGGAAAAAAAACTCGGGGCCCAAGAGTCCTGTCTAGTTGACGTGTTCAGTCTCCTCACGTTCTTCGTCCATCTATGATGAGACGGGCAACAATTCCACCCCAAAGAGCAGACAACACGTGTCAGCTTTTAAATTTTTGCTCTAAGGAAAGACAGGGAACTGAAAAGGAGTGAGATGGAGGGATGTGGACCCCTTAAGGCAGCATCACAGAGAGGAAAGGACACCAGGGTGGATGTTGGGAGGTGTGGGTCCTAGCGTTGCTGCTACTGTGGGTCCTGTTGCTCAGCTCAATATCATCTTTCTGAGCCTCAGGGTCTCTAGTCATAAAATAAAAGGTCTCCAAGCCCGTCACTGACACTCCATGGCTTTAATTCAAGAGAAAGCAGTTGTTTATTACTACAGCCAATTATTTATTCCTACCTGAACCCCTACAATGTAACTATTTTCTCCAGCTACCCCAAAATAGATAAAGTGGAGGTGACTGTAAATTTCTGAGCCATAATCTGAAGAATCGGTCTTTACACATCTGGGTTGGGAAACCTTTATTTGGTTTTCTCCTTTCCTAGCTCCACTTTACTGTTCGTTTTTCTTGCTCTCCTCCCCTCTGCCCTGCCTCGTGTTTCACTATCTCTCTTCTCCACATATCTCAGAACAGACAAAACACTAGCAGGAGCTGATGTTAATATGAGCAAGCATTCAAGATGGGTTTGCTCTGTGTTAGGGAAGGAGATCAGTCCTGGGTGTTCTTTGGAAGGAATGATGCTAAAGCTGAAGCTCCAGTACTTTGGCCACCTCATGCGAAGAGTTGACTCATTGGCAAAGACTCTGATGCTGAGAGAAATTGGCGGCAGGAGGAAAAGGGGACGACCGAGGATGAGATGGCTGGATGGCATCACGGACTCGATGGACGTGAGTCTGAGTGAACTCCGGGAGTTGGTGATGGACAGGGAGGCCTGGTGTCCTGCGACTCATGGGGTCACAAAGGGTCAGACATGATTGAGCGACTGAACTGAACTGAATTGAGGGATCACCTCGTCATTTTTGAATACAACTATCTCTTTTAATGCTCCAAATAGCCTAAGGAGGCCTGCATTAATCCTTCCCATTTGACAGGTGAAGAAACAGACACTGAGAGGTAACTTGCCCAAGATCTCACAAGGAGTAGCAGAATTTGAATCTGATCCCAGGGCCATCTGACTTCCAAATGAGTGCTATTCCCATAAGTGTTGAAGGGAGCAAGTTCAAGTATCAGGGTCCTTTAAAATGTGGTTTAGTAAGTTTGATTGCTTAAGCTCCCCTGGTGATTACGATCACCTATAGTCAAGTGGGATTACAAATGTTTTAGAATTTCCACAAATGAGAGAGGTGTGACTATAAAATTACATATGCATGAGATTAAACAACTGATTGCAGGAGCCACACACAAAAACTAGTCTCCTCTCATTCTGGCCAAGGTTTATGCATTTGAATTGTAAATTTGGAGATCCTGGCTCAGTTTACTCCTCTTAATAAGCCTGTGATCACAGCTTTTACATTAAAATTGTCTCTTCAACAGAAGAAACCTAATATCCAAATTTATTCATTGTTCTTTTTCAATGGCCTCTATAAATGCATAGTTTAAAAAATGATATCCTCATGGCCCAAGTAAACCCGGGGGAAACGACTTCCCAGCCACAGTTTTTAAAGGCACCAGTTTTGTGGAGGGCGTGCAAACTGTGAGAATCCCACGGACCCAGTCCTGAGCACATCCCGGGCGATGAATCAGTGCTTCCACCAGCCACTTCCCCAGTATGCAGCCTGAGTCCTCCCAGGCTCCTCTCTGCTCTCCCTTCCCCCTCACGTGGCCAGTCCCCTCTGACCATGACGCCACTCTCCACTGACAGGCAAGGGAACACCTGCCAGAGGGTGACTTCACCACACCAATCACTCTGACAACAGCCCAAATAAAACCGTCATCGAAACCACAAACAACAATGCAACAGGGCTGTGGAACTCAGTCACAGAAGAGGGAAGAGAGAGAGCGCGCGTCTTACTGCCACAGACAGAACACAGTCAGTCACCCGCACCATGATTTGGGAGACACACTCAGACAGTGCACCAGAGGGGAGACTGAGGAAGCAGAAAGCACTGGCTTTGAGCTCAGTACGATGCCTTACTAGGGATGCAACCTTGGGAAGCACTGATCCTCTCTCCGCCTGTTTTCCTATCTGTAGCTTGGAATAACAAGAGGACCCAACTCACGAGGTTGTCCTAAGATACCGAGCACTTAAATAGAAAATGAAGTGCTTGCCATTTGATTTGAGTTCACTGACTTTCATTGTATTATTAAATTGAGATTTCGAGGCAGGTCTGTTTCCCCTGTGTAGTACTAAACATTCTGGAGCCTAGAGTGCCCTTCTTTGGCAAACTGCTGGCTGCACCATTAAGGAGGATGGGAAAGAAGCCGGCATTTCAGTCCTGGTTTTGCCTCTGAGCAGATGAAGGACTTGAGACAGTCACTTAACTTGGTGTCAGTTTCCATTTCTGCCAGATAAATGTGTGACTGTCTAACACACCATCGTTTCCTCTCCTTATTGTTCAGTACCAGATTGTCAACACGAATAGCAAAGGTATTCTAGGTGTCCAGAATCTGTCTCCTTTGGAACCTGGAGTTCTCTTCCTCCACGCCTGCTCCGCCCCCAGGAATGTCAGGGCGGGCTGGGCAGGGCTCAGTGCCTGGGAACTGTTTGCAAGGCCTGCCTCCCCCTGCAGTTCTCTAGCCAAGGCCGGCATCTCTAATAAGCATTTTAGGCAGTGATGTGCCACTTAGAAATTTTTCCTTTCAGTAGGAACAGTCAGAGGAGTTTAACTCTTCTGAATCTGACTTCTTGGTAGGAACTCAATAGGGAAAAAAAAACACACACACACAAGGGGTTTTAAAAAAAACAAAAAACCATCAGGGCAAGAGGAAAGTCCATATTCTAGTGGCTGGCTGAATCAAAAGTCATCCAGTGCACCCACGCTCTGACTGCAAGCTTATTTGGGCACAGAAGCAGCACCAGACTAATTCTGAGCCGGAGAGGGAAGGAACATTTCAAACTTCTCTTGCCATGCCTTTTGGAATGCCATCCTTTCAGTTCAACAGGAGTTGCTCATCAGCACTACTAATGGGAACTTTTAGATCACCTTCATTGTCACCTCACCCAAGGAGATGCAGTGGTCATGAGCATAACAGCATCTCCCAGTATCTGGAAAGTCTTTACAGTTTCAGAAAGTGCTTTTATCGCCATGCTCTCCTTTGATCCCTATAACAATGCTGCCGAATGGCCAACACAGGTCTTATTATCCCCATTTCAGAGATGAAAACATACTGAGTGAAGTTAAAGATGAGCCGGTCAGGAGCAGAGCTGGGACGGGAGTCAGGGCTGACTCCGTCCACTATCATCCCTGCCACCAAGTGAGCACCCTCTCACACACAGAAAGGAGAAAAGTGGTCTTGAGGGTGTCGAGGAAAGACTGTTGGGCCAAGTGTGAGGGGCTCGGCTCCAGTTTTGATTCTGCTCTGAGCTGGGGGCCCTAGGACAAGTTACCTGCCTTCTTTGGAGAAAGGTTCCTATCTAGAAAACAATGTTTTTCAGCTCTAAATTTCAAAACTCATGCCATGCCTCCTTGGAACGACCAAGCTGACATGACGTTTGGGTTGGTAAACTGTACGGTAATAGCAGTCTAAACAACCACCATCAGTGGAAATGTGCATGGGGAATTTTAATTCTGTTTCAAAAAATTCATGGTAGAAAGTTATATCTGCATATTAATGAAAAAGATAATTCTAGAAAACCCAATGGTCTTCTTCCTCCATTTCTCCATGCCCCAAGAGCAACCACTTTCAACTCCTTTAGCTGCTCTTTAGATATTTCCCTCCATATCTCTAAACAACATGTTTGTGTAACTTCTTCTCAGCTTTTCAGTTTTAGGCTTTATCTATTGGCCTTCCACTATGGAAGATGAGGTTTGTGTTTTCTTTCAACAACTCCCACCCCTGCCACACACATGCACACTTCCTGTCCCCATGCTACTGATAGAGTTCTATCAGTTTGAATGGATCAGTATTCTGTGCTTCTGGCGTAATGACAGTGAAAATGCGACGACACACTGTTAGGTTCTATTGTACCCAATGAGTCATCTTCCTTTTCTGTATACTATTATGTTTCTCTGGAGTTAATCATGAACTGGTTTGCTTAATTTTCTATCTACTGATTACTTATTCAACCCCAACTCTCCTCTAGTTGTGCAAGTCTCAGTACATTCAAACACATCAGGAATTCTGCCGATTTCACCTGCTTGAAATGATTTCTCCAGGAGCCTCTGAGCAGCTCTAACCTGGACTAGTGCTGCTCTGGGCTGTTGAACAGATACTGTCCTGTGATTTCTCTTCCCCTGATCCTGGAACTCTTCATTCTCTATTTTGTTGGCGTCCTTGTTTCTTAGAGTCTGTGGCTCTCTTAGTTGATGTTCTCATTTTGATAGCGCTTCTTTCAATAGTCTGCTGAGAGGGGGTGTGTGAGAGGTAAAATTCTGGAGATCTCATATGTCTGACACTGTTTTCATCTAATCTCACATGTAATTGATAGTTTGGTGAGAAACAGAATTCTACACGGGAAATCATTTCCCCTTAGGATTTTAAAAACTTTCCTCCATCATCTTTTAGTTTCCAAAATTGCTGTTCAGAAGACTAATATGAGTCTAATTCTAGCTCCTTTATAGGAAACCTGTTGTTTCTTTCTGGGAACCAAGGGTCTATTCCTTGTCTTTGGTGTTCTGAAATTTCATCATAATCCTTCCTTGCTGCTGCTGCTGCTAAGTCGCTTCAGTCGTGTCCGACTCTGTGCGACCCCATGGACGGCAGCCCACCAGGCTCCCCCGTCCCTGGGATTCTCCAGGCAAGAACACTGGAGTGGGTTGCCATTTCCTTCTCCAATGCATGAACGTGAAAAGTGAAAGTGAAGTCGCTCAGTCGTGTCCGACTCTTCGCGACCCCATGGACTGCAGCCTACCAGGCAGTTTCTCAGAGGGAATTCAGGATCAAATTGCTACTTAAACAGCTTTTTAAACAATATTCAATTGTTAATCCATGNAAAGTGAAAGTGAAGTCGCTCAGTCGTGTCCGACTCTTCGCGACCCCATGGACTGCAGCCTACCAGGCAGTTTCTCAGAGGGAATTCAGGATCAAATTGCTACTTAAACAGCTTTTTAAACAATATTCAATTGTTAATCCATGTTCTACACCACTTTCAGACATAACTGGTGCCATCAATTCTTGGACCAGTTTGGTGATGTTCTAGATTTTCCCCATTACTGGACTGGAATTCAGCTTTCTTATCTGGTAAGTCAGTGACCTGTATGCCATTGGCTTTCCAGCCTCCAAAATAGTTGCTGATATATTCTCAAATGTGGTCTTGTGGGTTATCCTTTAAAAAGGCTCTTTACAAATCATCCTAGTGGATTTTGAGGATAGACTAGAATTAAATATGTGTGTTTAACCTGTTATCTCTAACCCTTTTGTTTAAGCTCCTTTATTCTGTCTTTGACATAGTAAAATAGTCAAATATACTTTGGACCAACAATATAATAACATTATTTGTAAAAGAATATTAATCCACTGGAAAAGTTACAGTTCCTTTGTGTCATTTATCATTGTCCATATTTCAGCTCTCATTTCTGCCTAGTACCTATCTGTAGGCCTGGTCCTGCCCAGTGGATTTGTAATTGGAGCCTTTCAAATATCTACTTGACCATTAATCCATGTTGAGCAATGTGCAAAACCAGCCAAGACCAAACAATATCAATTTTATTTACTGTCTCTTGGGCAATGGACACTTTTCTTTCTCAGGTTATTTACGAAAGCTGAATCATTTGCATGTCTATTATTTTAATTCTGGAATGGCTATCCCCTACATGTTTAAAAATCCCAAGCCCCCAAATTTAATCAAGTCGTAGAATTCCTTAATTTGAAGAATTGTACAAATTGTGGGAAAGTGTGCTGAGGAACATGGCCCCTGGCATCATACTGCCTACAATTGAATTTTTGCTTTCCTCTATATGACCTTGAAAAATTGATTAACCTCCCTATGCTTTGGTTTCCCCATCTGTAAAACAGAATCAACAATACTATTTCTCCTGTAAGTTTATTAGGAAAACTAAATGGAAATATGAGGGCAGTGGCTGAGAGGAGCTACCACACACCTGAGGTAGGAGGCTCAGAGGAGCAAACCCACATCCAAGGAGCGGCAGCTGCGTGGGCACAGGAGGGCTGAGAGGAGCTATTCCACGTTCAAGGTAAGGAAGGGCAGCCCTGAGGAGATACCCCTTGTCCAAGGTAAGGAGCAGCGGCTGCACTTTGCTGGGGCCTTGCACTTTGCAAGTGGGCCTTAGAAAGCATCACTATGGATAAAACTAGTGGAGGTGATGGAATTCCAGTGGAGCTATTTCAAATCCTGAAAGATGATGCTGTGAAAG
>SJYA01013403.1:0-12630 GCA_006410615.1 Neotragus moschatus
CTGATTTGTCTAAGAGCTATAACACGGTCCATTCGAGACCTGAGAGCTATAACACGGTCTGTCCAAGACCCGAGAGCTGTGACACGCCGAGGGGGCTTTAATGTCTGTCACTTTAAATCTTTGTTGTGATGAGACAAAAACCGAGGAGCATACACTCGCCTGACACTTGGAAGAAAAGCTATGACAAACCTAGACTGCATACTAGAAGGCAGAGACATCACTTTGCAGACAAAGTTCCGTCTAGTCAAACCTAAGGTGTTTACAGTAGTCATGTACGGACGTGAGAGTTGGACCATAAAGAAGGCTGAGCATGGAATAATTGATGCTTTCGAACTGCAGAGCTGGAGAAGACTTTTAAGAGTCCCTTGGACTGCAAAGAGATCAAACCCGTCAATCTTAAAGGAAATCAACCCTGAATATTCATTGGAAGGACTGATGCTGAAGGTGAAGCTCTAATACTCTGGTCATCTGATGCAAAGAGCCGACTCTGGAAAAGACTCTGATGCTGGGGAAGATTGAGGGAGAGAGAAGAAGGAAGAGACAGAGGATGACATGGTTAGATGGCATCAGTGACTCAATGGACATGAGTTTGAGCAAACTCCAGGAGATGGTGAAGGACAGGGAAGCTTAGAATGCTGCAGTTCATTCGGTTGCAAACAGTCGGACATGACTTAGCAACTGAAGAACAATAACAAGCCTAATTAAAAAAAATTAAAGCTGACCCACTTTCCCGGGGGAAATCTTGACCCAGAGAATAGAATTGCTAAAAAGAAAACTAAGAACGACAGATGTGTGTGTGTGTGTNTAGAATGCTGCAGTTCATTCGGTTGCAAACAGTCGGACATGACTTAGCAACTGAAGAACAATAACAAGCCTAATTAAAAAAAATTAAAGCTGACCCACTTTCCCGGGGGAAATCTTGACCCAGAGAATAGAATTGCTAAAAAGAAAACTAAGAACGACAGATGTGTGTGTGTGTGTATGTGTTTGCATGTGTGACATCATGTTTGAGAAAATGTACACGTGTAAAATTAAGAGCATGCGTGTGTACATGCGTGTGGGTGTACAGGTGTGAGGGCATGAGCATGCACCAGCATATTCTCGTGGGCATGGGTGTGAACAGGTGTGCGTGTGTGTTCACATACAACTGCACTCTGCACCATGCATAGATATCCAGGGTTCCTAGAAGCCAAAAGCAGAATGTAAAGATCCGCTCACTCACAATCTCTTTTGATCCCAGTCTGGATTTAGAGCAAACCACTCAGAGGTCTACCAGCATCTACCCATTTTCATTCTGCAGCAGAAAAAACCCTGGTGACAGCAACAAAAAGGAAGAGAGGTAAATATTCAGCTTGGCCCAGAAATGTAAGAGAACCACCTGTTTACACCTGAGAAATGGAGCCCTTCCTGCCATATCAGTATACAGGATGCCACAGTCATCAGCAATCGCCGCCCCCAGTGTGAGCCAGTGAGCCCTAAGTATGCTCAGAAATAAAATTGAGAGAAAAATTAAGTTTTTTGCTAAACCCTTGAGAGCAGGTTTTTATCTCATGTAACATTNTTGGAAGGAATGATGCTAAAGCTGAAACTCCAGTACTTTGGCCACCTCACTTGAAGAATTGACTCACTGGAAAAATTCTGATGCTGGGACGGATTGGAGGCAGGAGGAGAAGGGAACAACAGAGGATGAGATGGCTGGATGGTATCACTGACTCGATGGACGTGAGTTTGAGTGAACTCGGGGAGTTGGTGATGGACAGGAAGTCCTGGCGTGCTGCAATTTATGAGGTCACAAAGAGTCACATATGACTTAAAGACTGAACTGAACTGAACTGAGGCAACAAAGAATTAATCTCAAAAATATACAAGCAACTCCTGAAGCTCAATTCCAAGAAAGTAAACGACCCAATGAAAAAATATGTGCCAAAGGACTAAACAGACATTTCTCCAAAGATAACATACGGATGGTTAAGAAACATATGACAAGATTTTCAACATCACTCATTATCAGAGAAGTGCAAATTAAAACCACAGTGAGGTACCATTTCATGCCAGTTAGAGTGGCTGCTATCCAAAAGTGTACAAGCAATAAATGCTGGAGAGGGTGTGGAGAAAAAGCAACCCTCTTACACTTTGGTGGGAATTTCAACTTATACCGCCACTATGGAAAACACTGTTGAGATTCCTTAAAAAAAAAAAAAAAAAAGCACTGGAAATAGAACTGCTATATGACCCAGCAGTCACACTGCTGGCCATGTACACCAAGGAAACAAGAATTAAAAGAGACACGTGTACCCCAATGTTCATCACACCACTGTTTCTAATAGCCAGGAGAAGGAAGCAACCTAAGTGTCCATCAGCAGATGAATGGATAAAAAAGCTGTGGTATATATACACAATGGAGCATTGCTGCTGCTGCTGCTGCTAAGTCGCCTCAGTTGTGTCCAACTCTGTGCGACCCCATGGACGGCAGCCCACCAGGATCTCCCATCCCTGGGATTCTCCAGGCAAGAATACTGGAGTGGGTGGCCATTTCCTTCTCCAGTGCATGAAAGTGAAAAGTGAAAGGGAAGTCGTTCAGTCATGTCTGACTCTTAGCGACCCCATGGACTGCAGCCTACCAGTCTCTTCCACCCATGGGATTTTCCAGGCAAGAGTACTGGAGTGAGGTGTCATTGCCTTCTCCAATGTAATATTACTCAGCCATGTGAGACAGCAAAAGAGACACAGATGTATAGAGCAGTCTTTTGGACTCTGTGAAAGAAGGCGAAGGTGGGATGATTTGGGATAATGACATTGAAACATGTATAATATCATTTGTCAAATGAATCGCCAAACCAGGTTCAATTCATGATACAGGATGCTCAGGGCTGGTGCACTGAAATAACCAGGAGGGATGGTAAGAGGAGGGAGGTGGCAGGGGGGTCAGGATGGGGAACACGTGTACACCCATGGCAGATTCATGTTAATGTATGGCAAAACCAACACAATATTGTAAAACAATTAGACTTCTTTTATAATAAAAAAATGAGTATTAAAAATAAAAAATTGTGTCCAACGTGAGGAGAACAGCAGCGTTTTTTGAACAATATCTCTAAGTAAATAAGAGTTGTGATTTTATGGGTTCAAGGTATCCTCATGAGACCTGTCTCTTATTACAGAAAGAATAGCGGAAGATGAGCTAGACTAAAGGAGAGCGTTTTTGCAACAGGATGTGAATGATTCAGCCAGAAAGTTATTAAGTGATGTAGAGCTTCCAAAACAGTTTATTTAAGATCTTGAAGGTAACAATGAGATGGCCACCTAAATAAAGTTACCTAAAATTATATTTTGACATATATACATATATACACCTGTCTATGCATGAGTGTGTGTATAAAAAAAAGTGCAATGGCTTTTAATTCCTGTTATGTATAATGGAAATGGGAAAAAAATTAAAACCCAAATATAGAATGATTAAAAAATCTACTCAGTTGTTATGTATATGTAAGTGGAAATACTTCAAAATATGTTTCTTTGGCTGCATGTAAAACATGAGAACTCTTTTATATCACTCACCTCTCTTCTTTTAATAAATATCTACCAATTTTCAAAAGTTTGTCCTGTTTAATGACAAAAATACATATATAGAAATATATATATATATCATATATAAAGTAGAGAGATATGTTTTCATAACACAAAATATTGATACCAAGCTTAGATTTTAGAATTGTTTCCTACTCCATGCTCCATCTCAACAGGAAAGACCTGAAGTTGTTGCTGACTCAAACACTCCAAGAGCTGGGAAGCCTGAAAAAAATGCTAAAACTGCAACTGAGATTTTCTGTCACATTTATGATCGAGCTCTAAGTCCAACACTTTATTTCCTTTCTTGTAATAAGCAATACCTTCTTAAGATTGAAAAGTATGAAGCCGAGAGAGAGACAGGTAGGAGATTGTAGACTTCCTTGTGTTCAGAATTAATTCTAATCAGAGAAGCTAGAAAAGACAGAAACTAAGGAAAATAATCAATCGATAGAGAATAATAATGATTTAGCCATTAAGTAAATTCAAGGGTCTTTAGTTCCTCCTGAAGAGCCATCAATAACATTCTGAGTAATATCCCGTGAACAGTTTTAAAGATGTTAAAACCCCAGCCAGACTGAAATTTAAGTACATAGTCGGAACGAGATGGTCGATGATGTGGACTCCCAGTATCCTCAGTAACAGGCCATTAGTAGAATGCCCCAATATTGATCACAGATCCAATGTCCTACCCTCACTCTGTCATTAAAATCCTTCCCCTGAAAGTATTTGGGGATGTGGGTCTTTGAAGCACCAGCTGATAATTCACCTTGCTAGATCCTACAATAAACACTTGCTTTCACTGAAAACCACAGTCAGTTCACAGAATTTTTTGCAAAGAATCCAGTAGACCAAGTTTTCTAGGGTAACAGTACTGAATATTAAGAATGTGTGTATAGAAGGGTGATAAATCATTTTTATTTCAGAAACAAAGTAAATGTATTGATGTAATTTTTCTGTGTAAAAATTCTTTAGGAACAAGATTTTGCATGCTTCATGGTTTTGACTACTATTTCTGTAAACAGTCTATATTTTAAGTTGATGGTAAGGTTGAACATTACCCTTCAATTGCTGGGAGGCCAGTGATTTTGTGATGTCACAGCTTTTTGACGTGGAGGACCTCTGTGATGGTCTAGAGAGTTTCTTTTTGTAGGACAGCCAAGTAACATTTGAAGTTGCAATGTGTAAAATCAGACAAATGAGAAAAGTACTTGAAGAAAGATTTCTCTGAGATGGCACGTACTTCTTCAGAAATTCAAGACGGGCCACCTAAAGATGAATCCACTGGTTCAGAAACCTCCATTAGATCTGCTTTGTATGATTATACACTTACTGGGGACTTGTTTTTGAGATCTATGATGGATGAATATGCTTTCCAGACTTTGTCTGAGGAAGTTGTGATCAAAAGGCTCCACTACACATATTCTGTCTCTGAAACAGTGAGGTGAATGCTTTTCTTTTACTCACATTTCCACAAAAATTTTGGAATATAGTTGAAAGTGATCAGTTTGAATCTATTTATTGGGATGAGACAGGCACATGTATAGTGATCAATGAAGAACTCTTTAAGAAAGAAGTCTTGGAAAGAAAGGCACTTTTCAGAGTATTTGAAACCAAGAGTATGAAAAGTTTAATTTGACAGCTTAACTTTTATGTATTTAGTAAAAAGTGACAAACTTTTCAAAGATCTGCTTCACTGATCTGCTTCAAAGATCTGCTTCTACTGACTTTCTGGAAGAAGAAAACATCTCTCTTTTGAGTAAGGTATTCTAACATTTTCAATTATTGGCAATATGTAAGATTAAATCATGTGACCTAGAAAGAATGTTCACATATGTAGCTAAAACGGAATTTAAACTTGAGATAACAAACTGTTTAAAAATTTTCATTTTTTGAAGCTGAGAACAGCTGGAGGTAGAGTATTGGATATTTAACAAATTTTCCTAGCAACTTGAAACCAGATACAGGTCCTGAAGCTACTTAAAGTGGTATTTACTGTATATATACAATATATTTTTAGTTGAGGATCATATTCTTTTTAACATGTTACCTGTTAAAACTACTAATGGAGGTGCTTTATTTGATGTTATTTAATTGGTTTTATTAAAGGAATACATTTTTATAACTTAGCTTTGTTTGTCAGTTTTACCTTGATTTGTAAAGAAACTAATTTAATCTTTTTTATTTTAGTTACAAATCTACTAAAATCAAAATTTCAAAAGAAGCCATCCCCACGTTTTAGTAAAAACGCAAAGAAGAAAGAGTTAGGATTAACAATGTGTCTCCAATATCTTCATTAGTTCAAGATAACAAGAAGCATGTTAGAGTAATGTCAAAGGTGATCATAACTCTGAATTTTTTCCAGAAACGAGTGGAGAGAAAGCATTTTCAGCCTCCATCAGTTTAAGTGTGCCTTTCATACAAAAGTCTCATACCAGCCAGTCACTAATACAAGTGCCCTATGTCCATGTGACTTACCTATCCCATCAGCAATCCATGTTACTTACGTACCCCATCAGCAATATCAGTTCGACAACAGACTAGATTGTGATAGATCAACCTGCTGTTTGAAAAAAGTTGAGTATGTTTAATTGGCACGCTCAAGTAAATGGCCATGTTGATGACTTTGCTGCTACAATTACATCTGCTTCTCAGAACCATATTTTATCTCCATTTCAGAGCAGTTACTCTGGACTGATGGAGGAACCTTCTAAATTTCCAGTCAGGCTCAGGCATAGCGATATGTCAGCCCATGACAGTCCTTTTCCTATCCTGCAAGAGAGAGGCAACACATGATTCTCAATGCCAACAATCGCTTATACATCTACCTATTCTATTTCAAGTAAACTCATCAATAATCATCACTATATGAAAACAGTGCTAATTAAAACTGATGTATCAAATACGTGTTAGATTATGGAGCCTAAAGAAGATTGAAATTTACATTCAGAGATGTCAACAAATACCTACACTTTTTGTATTTGAACAATAAACTTACGTGTTCATCTTCATAGTTTCATTTTCTATTTTCAAAGAAGAGTAAAATGAGGCTTTTGTTCAATGGTTGGCTATTTTACTGCACGGTTTTATAAACTCTTCAGTTCAAGAAAACATTTATTATGCATCCTAGGTAAATGACACCTGATATAATATTTGTAAGCAGGAAAATTAGAACAAAGGGGAAAAATTAATGGATGTAAAGTGATTTCTGAAATCATCCCTGCTGAAATGAAGGGGTGTCTAAATTAGGATGGTATGGGTGAAGGAAAAGATGCAAATAAAATTAGAAAAAGGCAAATACACAGTATGAACTTTAGTGCATTTACATATAATATTCTACTAGTTGCTGGTAGAGTCTTAAAAAGTTAGACAGCAGATTGTTTTCATTCTAGAAATTCATTTCATCCTTGAAGATATAGATATTGTAGTATGTATACAATCATTATCACAATTATACCATCACTGTGATATCAAGATAACATGACATAATCAGTGGCGATTTCATGATCATCACAAGATATGTATTTTACAAGTGGTATTCATAGGGTCATTTTTGCTCTGCTGTCCTTAAGGCACGTCTTTATTTCCTGACACCAAGATTCCACCCTATAATTCCAAATGCATGTTTAGATGTTGCTTATCTGTCCCCACAGAGACAGAATAAATTCCTGGTGGTGACTGCAACACATCAGCATGGTTAAAAGTTCTTGGAAGACATGATATCTGTTTTCCTTAGTAATTTGATTATCTTTCTCTTATACTCTGCTTCTGAAGCTACAATCACACAAGTCATTTTCAGTCATGCTAAGCCCCTTCTCACAACATTGTCGCAACTCTTTCTTGGGATTGGAAGGAACTTCTGTTTGCCCTCCTACGAAGGAGAGCACAGATATAAGCTCTTCAATGTGTTTTGGTACTACCCTCTTTACTTTATGTATCTTTCACATCAGCTGAAACATAGAGCCTGCATATGACACATTTTAAGTGCTTACTGAATTATCAATAAAGAAATGTAATAAGCAATCAAATACTCTGCCCATTACTCAACAACATTCTATAACCTGCACTACAGTCATAATTTATCTTTCCAATTTACTGAGAAATTTTTCCAAACTGATAAATATTAGTTATATTTACATGGATTTTTCTTGGGAGGCATGTATTCCCGTATTTTGAAGAACATTCCACTTTTTGATGCGATTGTTCTCTTATGTCTTTTTGTTGTGTCAATCAAAATCTTTGGCATAGTCAAATAAGAATAGATGATTTCCTGGAGTTCTCTTGCTTTTTGGAGGGCCCAACATGTGTTAACAATTTAACCTCGGATTCCTCTGTCCTTTATCAATCCAGCTTGAACATTTGGAAGCTCATGGTTCACATTCTGTTGAAGCCTGCCTTGGGGAATTTTGAGCAGTTCTTTGTAACTGTGTGAGATATGTGCAATTCAGCGGTAGTTTGGACATTCTTTGGATTGCCTTTCTTTGCGGTTGGAATGAAAATAGCATTTCCAGTCCTCTGGCCACAGCTGATTCTCCCAAATTTGCTGTTATATGAAGGGCAGCGCATTCACAGCATCTTCTTTCAGAATTTGAAAGAGCTCAAGTGAATTACATCACCTCCACGAGCTTTGTTTGTAACTATGCTTCCTAAGTCCCACTAGACTTCACATTTTAGGATGTCTGGCCCTAGCTGAATGATCACACCATCCTGCTTAACTGGGTCATGAAGATCTTTTGGGCATAGTTCGTCTGTGTATTCTTCCCACCTCTTCTTAATACCTTCTGCTTCTGTTACATCTGTACCATTTCTGTCCTTTATTGTGCTCATCTTTGCATGAAAATTTCCCTTGGTATCTCTGATTTTCTTGAAGAGATCAGTAAGCTTTATAATTCTATTTATTTATTTATTTATTTATTTTACTGGCATTGATAACTGAGGAAGGTTTTATCTCTTTTTGCTATTCTTTGGGCCTCTGCATCCAAATGTGTATAGTTTTCCTTTTCCCCCTTTCCTTAAGCTTAGCTCCTCTTCTCAGCTCTTTGTGAGGCCTGGTAACTTTACAATTTTGCATTTCTTTTCCATGCAGATTGTTTTAATCACTGCTTCCTGTACAATGTCACAAACCTCCATCCATAGCTCCTCAGGCATTTATCTATCAGATAGAATCCCCTGTTTCTATTTATCACTTCCACTGTATAATCATAAGAGTTTTGATTTTAAATGTGTAAAATATATTAATTCCCTATTTCATGTAGGGAAATCTTTCACCCATATTTTCATCAAATAAATACAGAAAACTCTATATGTTGTTAGGAAATACATGAAATATAACTGTTGATGTTTTCCATTTAGCGCAGATCTAAATTTCTGAATCATGGAAAATTATCTTTCATATGTGTGAATCTGGAAAGTGTTCCATATGTGAAAATTTGGGAATTCATATTTCATATGAGAATATTTCTCCCCAGATTGTCAAATGTGATAGAATTCCAAATCTCATATCTGAAGACATTAATTTAAACTTTCTTGATGGAGATATAGAGAATTTCAGAACTTGTGCATGAAATCTGTGGGAAAATTCTATATTTCTTGTAGGAAAATTAACATAGGTTTTTCACATGTTAAATAGACAGTATTTCATGAATGAAAGACTTCAAAATAATTTTCAAATACAAATATGAAAGAAATCCCATGTTTCCCATGACCATGTTTAGATATGTGACATAGATATTTTTGTACTTCTTGTCAAAGAAACTGCATCTAGATTTTCATAACTCTAACATAAAAAATTCCACATTTTCTGCAGAATATTTTGTGTCCATACTTTCATGTATGATGTGCAGAGAATTCTGTTTTTTGGAAGTGGTCAAACAGGAGATGGCAAGAGTGAATATCGACATTCTAGTAATCAGTGAACTAAAATGGACTGGAATGGGTGAATTTAACTCAGATGACCATTATATCTAGTACTGTGGGCAGGAGCCCCTCAGAAGAAATGGAGTAGCCATCATGGTCAACAAAAGAGTCCAAAATGCAGTACCTGGATGCAATGTCAAAAATGACAGAATGATCTCTGTTCGTTTCCAAGGCAAACCATTTAATATTGAGAGAAAAATTAAGTTTTTTGCTAAACCCTTGAGAGCAGGTTTTTATCTCATGTAACATGGCAATTTCTTATCTAATGCAATGTGGCCTTTAGGCTCTCTCAAGGGATGTTTTTCCTTCAGGGACTTTCTAAAAAAATTGTTTTTCAGGCTGTCAGAATGTGGCCCTGACCAGCTGTATAGACCTGATAGCAAACGAGCCTATGTGAACCAATCAAATTGTCCCCACCCTAGCTACACCCATTTGTGGTTTTTGTGCTTAAAAATGCTCTGTAACGACTGTTCGGGGTTCATTCCTCCCTGGAGGTGACTGAACTCCGGCGCGCCGGCTCAATAAATCCTCTTGCTGTTTGCATCGAATCCGTGTCTCGGTGATCTTTGGAGCAACGGGTCTTAGGAAAAGACCACAAGGTCTAATATTTGGGGGCTCGTCCAGGATCCCTCGCTTATCTCAGATTCCCCTGACTCTCGGATTCGGAGGTACGTTCGAGCTCTGTTGTATGTCCTCGTTGTGTCTGCTCTGCTTTCACTCCTTCTTTTTTTCCTTTCTGATCTGTCCTTGACTCTTTTTTTTGGAATTTCAGCAAACAGGTGAATGGTTGTGGAGGTGAAGAGAAAAAGTTAAATTTTAAAGCAATCCTTTGTTCTGTTTCTTAGGGGATAGTCATGACTCATGGAAAAAGAACCTGCCCTATATCTGATGACTTATAGTCTAGTTTCCTGGCCCTGAAAGAGACCCCCCGGGTATTTGTTTTTCTGTTAATCTTTTCTAGAAAATTGGCTAATCGCCGCAAGGTGTAAGGTGGTCGGTCAGCCATTTCAGCCTGATAACTTCCAGACCTATCTCTGTAAAGATCAAGCTATACCCACCAATCAGTTTGTTGAGATTGTCTTCACCCCACCTATACCTACTTGTAGCTTTTGTGTATAAAAACTGCTCTGTAACTAAGGTCAGGGTTCGCTCTTTTCGAGGGTGACTGAATCCCGGCGCGCCGGTTCAATAAATCGTCTTGCTGATTGCATCGAATTTGAGTCTTGGTGATCTGAGAAGCGACGTCTCCCGTGATTAGGCTGTTCTGGGCCTAACAGAGGCAGTTGATAAGTCCTGGCTAGGGCTACTCTCTGGCGGACTTTGAAGGCCCTACAACAAGTGAGCCTCAGTAGCTAGAGCCCGACCAGGTGAAATTCCCCTTAAATTTTTCTCAACTGAGGATATGGGCTAAAATTTTTCCCTGTGGGCACGGGTCAGGCACTTAAAGACCATTAGGGCGCCTGCCACTTGAAGACTCCTGTGACAGGATAAGGGGGTCACAGAATGGGCTAGAAATCTCTAGGGTGCCCGCCCCTAGCAAGAAAACTTCCGTGCAACAATGCAGGCACATAAACAGTTTCAAAATCATACCACAAGCCCAACTTTCTGGCCGCAACCACCCCCAGTAGGATTTTTGGTGGCTAATCTCAGTGACTTCTTCTTTTATCTTCTCTCTGCAGCAAAAATAAGGTTCTGCTTACGCGTCTGTCCACCTCTGATTTTCTGAATTGTTTCTGAAAAACTGCCTGGAAGGCAGTTCTGTGATGATCATTGGGGATGCCCAGGATGTCAATCTGGAAGGAGGGCTCGATTCGACCCCCCTTCATCCGAATCAGGCAGAGCCCCGGACGTGGCTCCGATCTGAAGCTTTTTCTGTTTTTGGACAGACTTGCGGTGGCCATTTTTGTCTTATCTCACTGTCACTTCTTTGGGTTCTGTTTGTCTCTCTCTTCCTCTGCCTTTACCCTGACAACCTGACAATGGGACAGACTGTGACCACCCCCTTATCGCTGACTATAGATCATTGGGCTGAAGTTAAGACCAGGGCCCATAACCTATCGGTAGAAGTGAAAAAGAGAAAGTGGAAAACCCTGTGCTCAGTGGAGTGGCCCAATTTCCAGATAGGGTGGCCACCCAAAGGTTTTTTCTCTTTGGAACAGGTGAACCAAGTTAAAGCTGTAGTTTTTACCCCCGGGCCCAACAGGCATCCTGACCAAGTGCCCTACATTTCAGTCTGGGAAGATCTGGTTCTTCCCCCCGCCCCGGCGTGGGTCCGGCCTTTTGCTCTTTCCACAGGAACGACATCAAGGCGTGACGTAGAGATTTTCACCTTGAAAAAAGAAGAAACCAGAGCTCCTGCTAAACAAACTGATCTCATACTCCTAGACCCTCCTCCGCCCTACCCACTGGAATTGGTCCCCTCACCAGGCCCACTCTCCGCAGCTCTGGCAGTTCAACCAACCTCACCGCCAGAGCCGGCCTCAGAGAGAGGGGAATTGGGTCCAGCGGAGGGGACGGTAAGCCGCCGAGCAACCTCCCCAGACTCTACCACTCTCCCCCTCCGGGAGCACGGCCCCCTGATGACCGTGGGATTCGGCACCTTCAATATTGGCTGTTCTCGGCCTCAGATCTTTACAATTGGAAGACTCATAACCCTTCCTTCTCTGACAACCCACAGGCACTAACCTTTTTAATAGAATCCCTTGTTTTCTCACACCAGCCCACTTGGGATGACTGCCAGCAGTTATTACAGACTCTCCTCACCACAGAGGAGAGGCAGCAGGTGTTGCTGGAGGCCCGGAAAACTGTGCCAGGAGACGATGGGCGCCCCACGGCACTTCCCAATGAGATAGATGCTGGTTTTCTGCNTTTTAATAGAATCCCTTGTTTTCTCACACCAGCCCACTTGGGATGACTGCCAGCAGTTATTACAGACTCTCCTCACCACAGAGGAGAGGCAGCAGGTGTTGCTGGAGGCCCGGAAAACTGTGCCAGGAGACGATGGGCGCCCCACGGCACTTCCCAATGAGATAGATGCTGGTTTTCTGCTAACAAGACCCAACTGGGACTACAATTCCTTGGCAGGTAGGGAGCACCTGAGGGTCTATCGCCAGGCTCTGGTGGCGGGTCTCTGAGGGGCTGCAAGGC
>SJYA01013407.1:0-10123 GCA_006410615.1 Neotragus moschatus
TGGTGACGCGGTTGGCGTCAGGTTTCCCGGCCGCTAAGTAGTAGACCCTTTTCCGCTCACCACATGGAAAGACGAGCCAATTTCACTGCGGACGCCGAGGCTGATTCGACGTCTACCGCGGACTATGCAAGCCTTACCACATGTGTCAGATCTTCAGCCAAGAGCGGTGTGTTTCCGGTAAATGTAGCGGGCTTTGCAAGGCTGCTGATTAGGGGAAGTCTCCAGAGAAAGTGGAAAAAGGGCATTGCTCCACCGATGCGAACGTATAAAAAGTAGTGAACCCCGTGCGCCAAGTAGAAGACCGAATATGCTGCGCTCAGCACACCTGAGCAATGTCGACATGACGAAAAGCCGCGCAGAGAGACAGACACCATGTATGTATATACGTATCCATACGTACACATGTGTATATATGTCTACATATATATGTACATCTACTGTATTCCGGCTGCTTAGACTCTCGGAACGTGATCTTTATGGGGCGACACTGATCTCCTGCGGTGCGCTCGACACATGAGGCATACAGGGCATCCAGGACCCGCGTGTCCCAAGGGGAGGTCATCCCTACTACTACTACTACCCCTCCTGCGGCTACTACCCTAAGTACGAATACCGCCACAACGACTGCTGCTAGCAGTACTCGTTTACTGCTCCGCGCGTAGCTCACCTTTCCAGGAAAACAAAGGACTCTCCAAGCCGTCAAGAAACAAGAACGCCAGAGCGGCAGCAAAGAAGCCAAGGCGCAGCGCATTGATGAGATTTTCTCGCAGGAAGAAGCGCCAGAAGTGTTTTTTCCGTAGTGCTCGCCAGTTTGCAAGGAGAAGGTCGAAGAAGGGCTCGATCGCATGGACGCTCATGCCGGTAAAAAGCGCGCGACTCCAGCAAGTCGAGAGCACTTCCGCCGGTTCTGAAACGTATTTCGGAGGAGGTGCAGAAAGCGCGCGTCAACGTCTCTTGAGGTTGATCATGAACGGTACGCCAATGTTGCTGTCGATAGTCTCCAAGTGTTTACGGAAGCGAGACACCAATTCATTCGCGACGACGACCTACGTGTCTGCGAGCTGCCGTGCTGCCTCCTGTCACGGGTACTTTCAGCGGTTATAGCATACCGTCGTCTATGAGGGCCCTTAGGTAGAATAGGAAGGCGAAAGAGACGCACTGCCACGCAAGCACGCGCCAGAAGCTGCGAAGCACCTGTAAGTACATCGGCACATGCTGCACACACGCACACAGCAAAAATACAGGTGGATGCTTTTACATCGTTGCTGTCAGACGCGCGGGGGCACGGAGGGGGGCGTCACGGGACACAGAGAGAAGCGGCCGGTCCATCAGCGACTTACAGTGAAAAGAGGACTCACACGACAGACATCAGACGCAGCTGAAGCTCACAACACTCGGAAGCGCAGTCACAGACGCACGAAGTCGGCGCCTGCAAGGCCAGCGAACATTATAATGCGCAATTGCCCAGTTTTGCCCTATCACTGTGGCCCACGGGGCCGGCTCGTTTCTGCTGCTTGTAGAACAAGTGTCACGTAGGAGCTCCTCGTAGAAAAAAAGCAGTAAACTGCTATACATGATAGGGCCGGTCGTCGAGCATAGAGGGCAGCGCGGAAGGAGCGGTTTCTTGATAGCAGGTCGGTCAGGAGACGAGAGCGGAATTGAATATAGAATCTGTGACCATTTTTCGGCAAAAGGGTGACACCCAAACCTCCACTCACCTGCAGATACGTTCTCCTTTCCAGAAACGTTTTGATCCCCTTCCCCGGCTCTGTGGCGTACAGTAGACGGTCCACGATTGCGTTTAGATTTTCTCTCGTAACCTCTAGTCGGAGACAGTCTTCTGTTTTTTTTTTCTCTCTCGTCGTGGGAGTTAAATAGATTCTGCCGCCAGACACACCGCCGCTGGAGCCTTCGCCGTGCTCGCCCGGCCGCTGCAAACTATAGAGCTTCTCGGTATTTTCTTTTGCCTTATTCAGCAACCGAACCGACTCTTGCTCCCAGAAAACTTCATTTATGTCGTCGTACAGAAGACGGCTGGAATGGTCTGGACTTCGCAGCGCGCTGGCCAAATACCTGAGGCCGCAAAAAGCAGATGTCATTCGTACACATAGCGGTGTAGAGCGATACATGCCGCCCACCCAGACTGCCGAGGACGCTAACTGTTTTTTCTAAGCGCGAGGGGCGAGCAAGTGGAAGTGTGTCTTCCCAGGAATGTGCTTCCTGCGGAGCACAAGCTTTTCTGTGGAAACGGACGGGTACTGTGTGTCAAGAGTCACAGCTAAGCCAAGTAGCACAGCGATGTCGAGGGGNATGCCGCCCACCCAGACTGCCGAGGACGCTAACTGTTTTTTCTAAGCGCGAGGGGCGAGCAACTGGAAGTGTGTCTTCCCAGGAATGTGCTTCCTGCGGAGCACAAGCTTTTCTGTGGAAACGGACGGGTACCGTGTGTCAAGAGTCACAGCTAAGCCAAGTAGCACAGCGATGTCGAGGGGCCTACGCCAGCTACGCTACCTGGCTACTAAGTGGGACACACATCGCGTCGTTGTTTGCTCTGTCGCCCGGGACCCTGACCCGCTATTCGGTCCGCATAACCTTCCTCATTACCGCGTGCCCTCTTTGATGCACCCTGCATCTTCCGCACCCAAGGACGCTTCTAAGCATCTTTTGACACAACAAGCGACATTAATCAGCTGTATAGTGAGTGACAGGAAGTCTGCTTACACAAATATCATGCTTCGCACGAAAGAAGGCACCACTCCGTCAACTCATCGCGGCTTCCTTCCAGTGAGCTCTGCAGAGAGTTGACCAGCCGTGCCTGGCGAGGTTGTGCAGAGACTTCAGCATCCGCACCGCCTAGCGTGGTTGTTTACCGCTCCACGTGCAGTATGCTGCAGTGCCAAGTCCCGTTCCTACCACGGGTGTACGTAAGCGAACGACACTGCAGCGTTCTCTCTCGTGAGGAGGCTGTTGTTTACCCTCGCCATACTAAAACGACCCACCGTGGTGTAGTTTCAAGCCTTTTTTCCCGCGTGTGTACATTTGTGTCGGACACAGCAGCGTTTGCCTCAACTAACAAGGCTGTTTACCCTCACTGTTGTAACGGTGCAGTATGTTGCAGTCTCAAGTCTTTCTCTACCACGTGCGACAGCAGCGTCCTCTCTTCTACCGGGGTTGGTCACTCTCACGATTGCAGCGCTGCGGTATGACGAAGTCTCACGTCCTTTGTTACTACGCGTCAACATTAGGGTCTGACACAGCGGCGCCTTCTTTTCTCTCTCTAAGAGTTCGTTGTTCGTACCACTGCTCGTCTCGTGCACGCTGCAAAACATCCCTGATGAGGTCGACAAAGTTTTCTTCAGCCACGAAAGTCGGGTTCCATGCCAGGCACAGCCAATGGAATATCCAGCACAGGAACTCAGGTGTATGTCGGAGGTTGAATGCTTCTCCCCACAGAAGTTTAAAGAGCGCAATTTCGTACGTCATCTTTTGCATGTCGCGTCTCGTAGCGGTCGGAAGTATGTCACTACATGCTGAAGCGCAAAAAACAGGGCGGGGGAAGCATGGCGATTCCTCCATCATGAATCAGAATCCTCTGGCAGAGGAAGGCGGCGACTACGAGGACATCATTTTCAAGGAAGCTGATGACCAGGCTCGTGTACACGAAAGAAAATTGAGGACCGGGGTCGTATTACGGTTAAGAGAAGGTGATGACCAGGGCCACGTGTTCCCGTACGCTCCACAGGAAGGCGGCAAGGCTTTCCGCCCACTGCAGACTAATAGGCACGCTTTTTCCTGTACCTCGCTTGCGCTCCTCTGGTTCACTGATAGTTAGGGAAGTCAACGGAGTTTCTCCAATAGCATCTTCAGCGCAAAAGCTGTCCTCCAACCATGGAGGACGCTGCCAAGGAAACGGGTTCTCCCCGACATAGTCACACCACTTAAAGTAATTGGCGAAGAGCCTGTTGTGGTACTCGCGGACAGCAAGATAGAGGATGTGGGGGCCAATGACGAAGGCTTCTTTGCGGATTTCGCGCATGCAAATGTTAAGAATGTTGACGCAGACGTCTTCCATCTGGTTGTACATGTTGTCCACCTGGAACCGATACTGGGCAGTCACCACGCACCAGATCGTTTGTTCAATAACGTAAGTAATGTGCCGCCGCTTGATGAGGTTGGAAGGGTCCTGCAAGAATGAGCACGGCACAATTCTCGTACGCCAACGAGTATGAAGGAGGCGGGACGCTACGCATCTAAGCAGCCACGCACCGGAAGAAACAGCTGTACAGAAGCCAAGCGCCGGGCTCCTGCCTTTCGCGGGAGACTTGTGTGTTGAGCGCGGAGACAGCAGTTGTACAGAAGGCATGCGGCACGCAGTAGTATCGCTGCCACTACTACCAGCGGCATTACGAGAAGTGCTAGGACTACTAGTACTACTATCATTACTACTTCTTTCTCTCATCTTTCGGCAGGAGCTCGTGCGTCTGGCGCGCTCAAATGTGATTCACTGTTGACGGCCCTGTCGAGGTCGGGCAGGTGCGGCAGATGCGCCGTTGGCAGGCGGGGCTCTTGCTAGCCACATGTACCACGTGTGTGCCGCTGTACGTGTGTGGAGGGAGACCTCTGCTGCTGCTGTTCCTGCAAATGTACGCAGGCTGCTTTGCCGTTGCTGTACGTATTATACGCGCGCTGCTCCTGGGGTCATGCGGGGCTACGGAAGTCCAGTGACCTCCAGCAGAGGGTGGGGTCCCGAGACACAGAGGGGTGAGTGCTGGCCTGTTGTTCTATGATGGTCGAGTCGGGAGACAAAGAGGGGTGCTGGCTTGTTGTTTGACAGCGGTGACGAGCCCAGCAGAGCCGCAGCGGAGCTGTCCTGTATGCGTTTACAAATGGCGGCTTCTCTCGTTTGTAGACATATTTTTACACATGCAGTTGATCACATGTGTGCGCGTAAATATATATATATATATACATATACATAGATGTATATACATGTATATGTACCACAGTATGTATGTATGTATATGTAAACCTACAATAGTAACGCTGGGCCTCACATACCACGGCCAGCAGTCCCTACTCTCGCCTGCGTACCTGATACAGTCGGAGTTGCTCCCTGTAATCCTCAGTAGGCACATTCAGTCTTCTCCCGTAGAAGCGCGAATCAGACCTGCAGACGAAATCGAGCACTTCCCTTAACATCCACGAGTGCGGCTCCCCCCACGTGGAGTCGTCGTCTGCGGAGGCTACAGGACGTCCAGTTGGAACTGGCTGCCATTCTAGCACTTTGCTATTGCGGAGATTGGCGCCATCCAAGACCACCACGTTGACCTTCAAGCGGCGATACCGCCCAGGAGGCGCGGCGGCAGGCGCCGACAGGGCGTGACTGGTCATAGACGAGGCTGCCATGTTGTCATGAGTAGTACCAATGCCATTCTTCGTACTGCAGTCAAGGGGCCATGCCCACTTCGTACAGTGGCGGCTAGACGCATAAGCACGCCTTCCAGGTCATCGTAGCATGATGCACACCACCACCCTTCGACGCCAAGGAGTCACACGAACGTGTGGCACCCACACAAATACAGGCAGCTCTCGCGGAAGGGACAAACCGCGAGAGAGAACTACGAGATGAGGAGTCGAGGACCGTGTATCCTTTGCAAAAAGGACCATCCGCAGAACCTCCTTTTTGCTGTTTTTGCAGCTCCGGCGTAGCTGTGAAGGAGCTAGCCCACGTCGCATCGCAGTATTGCGCCCCGCGAGGAGGCTCATCGCCCATAACATGCCCTGTGTACTCTACCGCTGATTTTACTTCCCTACGCTGCTGTTCGTAGCTCCTATGCCACACAATGGCCGTAGCTGCCGCCCAGCGAGCACCTGAAGCAAGCCAGACACCTTAGCCACATGCTCCGACCGGGAGGGCAGCGCCATGGAGGCAAAAAAGAGCAGCGCGGGCGACAAGCGGGGGTGAGCGACGGAGATCTTCAAGAAGGGAGGGTGGGGCCAGCACACAGACATGTGCGCACATTCGTGTCGTCATAGGAAGGCAAAGCAAGCTCTCTGCGTGCGCCTTGAGGCCGTCTCCGCTTTTGGCGGCTTCGTTGCAAGCCACCCGCTTCTGGCTCTCGTTTAGGGTTCTCTTTTGGGCGCCACGCCGATACAGGCGGACACAAAGCCTCTACCTTCCTTATACAGTGAAAGCCAGTACCGCCCCGGCAAGGGTTTCTGGCCTGTCTTCGCCGTCCGCCTACGTTTGGCTCTGATGGAGTCGGGGGGAGATCTGGGGCGGTTCGTCGGTGTCGCACAGGTCGTGCCCGGTTGGCATCCGCTGACGAATAATATGGGCGAACCCACCAGCAGCAGCGAATACACGACGAGCAATGGAGAGAACGACGCCCAGCAGTCGTCCAGAATCCGCCGTAAGCCTCGACATTTATATTCCGACTCGTCTTATCAGACGAGGACCGATCTATCTTTCAGCTATACAGTTGTACTTTCACCTGTACAGTCGGGAATGCGATGTATGCCATCGGCAACCATCGCGCCCGACAGCGGCACCTCCTCGACGCTCCTACGACCGGAGAGCAGACCTCAAGGCCCCATCGTTAGCGTCGGCGGCTATATCTTGCCTGATGTTATTGGATGAATACCGGTCTATCTTTCATCTTCATAATCGAGTTGTGGCATTGTCGGCATTCATCCCAGTCGACAGCGGCGCCTCCTCGGGCATTCCTACGCCCCTATAGCGGTCGTCGAGGCTTCACCGTAGGTCTCGGCTTCTACATGCGGACTGATGTAGTCGACGAAAAGCGGTCTATCTTTTCATCTCTGTAATCGAAATGTAGTATTATCCGCTATCATCGCGCTCCACGGCGGCACCTCCTCGACGTTCCTACCCCTCAGGTGCATCTCTCGAGGCCTCGTCGTAAGTCTCGGCGTCTGTGCCTGGACTGATGTTAGTAGACGGGAACAGATTTATCTTTCCTCTCTACAATCGAGAGTGTAATATTATCGGCGGTCCTCGCGCTCGACAGCGGCAAGTCCTCGGCATTCCTACGCCCGGAGAGCAGTCCGCGAGGCCCCATCGAAAGCGTCGGCGGCTTCATCTGTACTGATGACCCTCGACGATAGCGGGACCATCTTTCAGTAGTCAATCGAGTTCTCACAACTGCCAGTTATGATCAGCCCGAGCGACAGTGGCACCTCTTCGACAGTTCTCAGCTCTCCTCCGCGAGAGCCGTCCTCAAGAACCCACCGTACGTCAGCCTCCACGACTACATCTGCGGTGAGTTTCGACGAGAAGGAGACCATCGCTGGGTCGCACAATCGAGAAGGGAGGCGGTCGACAACAAGCACGCGCGACAGTGGCGCCTCCTCGACGTTTCTACGCCCCCCGAGAGCGCTCCTTGAGCGCCCGTCGTGATCATGTATACAGATGTATTTGCACATACATGTCTATCTACGCTAATGGATATCACCCCTGTATAGAAGCCGGCGATTATACATGGACCGATGTTGCTAGACGGCAATCGGGCTACTTTTCCTTCATAGCTGTCCTCGAAGACCTATCGTAAGTCTTGGCTGCTATATCTACAGTCATTTTCGACCTCATCGCTCTTTTTTTCACTTATAGCCGTCCTCGAGGACCCGTGGTAAACTTCGGCGGCTCTGTCTGCACTGACTTTTGACCCATCTGTCCTTTGTGCAATCGGGAATGAATACCACCGGCAATCAATGGCACCTCACCGACAATTCGGCGCCCTCCCTAGTACTAGGGCACACTCCCTAGTAGCTTTTCCCAGCTCAGACCGTCGAAGCCGGGTGTACGTACGGCGCTGCATCTATCGTTGAGGCAGACGTGGGTTTATCCGGCAGGCATCGCTGGTAGAAAACGGCCTCCAGGATATATTTTTTTCGGCTATACGGACAGATGAACAGCCGGCTGAAGCTGTCTAGTCGGCTCCTTACCTGTTCAAATTGCTGATGATTGTATCTAGCTTCTAGAAACGAGCGAGATACTGATTCTCATACGNATCTTGGCTGCTATATTTGCAGTCATTTCTGACCTGATCGCTCTTACTTTCACGTGTCGCCGTCTCCGAGGACCCATCATACATTTCGGCGGCTCTGTCCGCACCATGTTTTGACCCATTTGTCCCTTATGCAATCAGGTAAAATGGATACCACCGGCAATCAATGGCGCCTCATAGACATTCCACATTCCGGCGCCCCCCCCTTAGTACCTTTTCGCAGCTCAGACCGTCGAAGCCGGGTGTACGTACAGCGCTGCATCTATCGTTGAGGCAGACGTGGGTTTATCGGGCAGGCATCGCTGGTAGAAAACGGCCTCCAGGATATATTTTTTTCGGCTATACGGACAGATGAACAGCCGGCTGAAGCTGTCTAGTCGGCTCCTTACCTGTTCAAATTGCTGATGATTGTATCTAGCTTCTAGAAACGAGNGGGACCTCGGGTGGGAAACGGTGACAACACTGGAGAGATAAGTAGCTACTGCTTCACATATACATATGTACAAGTGTACCCATAAACAGATGTTATCTATGTGTACACTTGTGAGCGCCTTGTTGCTTTGCTTGTAGTGCAGCCCTTGGCAAAACCGACGTAAATTTTTCTGACAGGTACTTTGGCTGGGGTAGGTTGACCGCACTGCAGAGAAAAGTAGCTACTGCTTCATATATATACAAATATACGTGTATAGACGTTATGAATGTTTACAGTTATGAACGTCTTATTGCTTTGCCTGCTGTGCAACCCTTGTCATTATTGACGTGAATCTGTTTGGCAGGTACTTCTGGTGGGAAACGGTGACAACGCTGGAGAGACCAGTAGCTACTGCCTCATATATGTTTGTACAAGTATACCTGTAAACAGATGTTATGTATGTGTATACTTATGAGCGCGTTACTGCTTTGCTCGTAGTGCAACACTTGTCAAAACCGACGTGGATTTGTCTAGNAACCCTTGTCATTATTGACGTGAATCTGTTTGGCAGGTACTTCTGGTGGGAAACGGTGACAACGCTGGAGAGACCAGTAGCTACTGCCTCATATATGTTTGTACAAGTATACCTGTAAACAGATGTTATGTATGTGTATACTTATGAGCGCGTTACTGCTTTGCTCGTAGTGCAACACTTGTCAAAACCGACGTGGATTTGTCTAGCAGGTACTGCGGGTGGGATAGGGTGTCCACACTGCAGAGAAAAGTCTCTACTGCTTCATATATATATATATAAATATGCAAATATACGTATATATAGACGTTATGCATGTCTACAGTCAGGAACGCCTTATTGCTTTGTTTGTAGTGTCCGTGTCAAAACCGACCTGCATATGTCTAGTAGGGACCATCGGTGGGAGACGGTGACCACACTGGAGGGGTAAGTAGCTACTGCCTCATATATATATATATATATACGTGCAAGTATACCTATAAACAGATGTTATGTATGTGTAAAGTTCTGAGCGCCTTACTGCTTTGCTTGGAGTGCAGCACTTGTCAAAACCGACGTGGATTTGTCTGGCAGGTACTGCGGGTGGGATAGGGTGACCATACTGCAGAGAAAAGCAGCTACTGCTCCATATATATATATACATACAAACATACGTATATACACGATATGCATGTGTAGAGTTATGTACGCCTTATTGCTTTGCTTGTTGTGCAACACTTGACAAAATTGACGTGAATCTGTCTGGCAGGTACCTCTGGTGAGCTACGGCGACGACACTGTAGAGATAAGTCGCCGCTGCTTCATACATATATGTATATATAGATATATGTATAAATATGTATATATATTTGTATACAAATAATCTATCTTTATACAGGTGTTATTAGGTATGTGTCCAGTTTTGCACTCGCGTTTAAAGTCAGGTTTTTTCTTTTGCTCGTCCTTCTGTTGTCGTCTCTCGGCTTTTTACCTCCTCGAAATGCTGGTCAGTCCCGGCTACGAAGTTGGGCGCGCACACAGAGGGCATGAACAACGTGGGAAGCCCCCCGAGGCGCACGGGTAGTCGCTCTCGCCTGGTCCTCCTCAGTAAGTAGCAGGTACATATGACTAGACCAAGAGGAACAGTTGATTGTTTTGCAGAGCACCGTTTGTTCC
>SJYA01013408.1:0-11063 GCA_006410615.1 Neotragus moschatus
TTTGGAGCCCCCCAAAATAGTCTGACACTGTTTCCACTGTTTCCCCATCTATTTCCCATGAAGTGATAACTACATTTAAGACCCTCCAAATTCTTTTAGTCATCATTCGTTGCATACAGTCCCTAATTTCCTTTAGACCCAGTGATAGGAAATCCTATTAAATTGCTTTACATGAACTTTGAGGTTCACAAAGTTTGTCCATCTTCTTCCTGAAAATAATCCTAAAGAAAGAGTATGTGGGCTTCTTTCTACAGAAGTCCTTCTTAGCCCATGTTCTATGTAAGTCATCAGAGTTGAACTGTGGGTTCCTGGTTTTTATTTTTCTTGATACTCTGCCATGGAAAGATCATATTTGCTGTCTTATGGTGGTGATGAGTTTGCTCACAATACAGTCAAAAGGTGAGGGCCATGTTGATGGATGGCAGAAACCGACACACTATTGTAAAGCAATTATGCTTCAGTTAAAAATAAATAATTTTTTATTAAAAGATGAGGGCCATAGTAGAGCCCTCTCAAGTGTGGAGTCCAGGAGAGTAGCTACTTCTTTTTTAGTGTTGGAGAATGAGCCCTGCATCACAATCCTGAAATAAGGGATTATAAACCTTGATATAAACCTTGATTAGTATCTTCTAATTACAGAGAGAAGAATACTAAGGAAATAATCATAAGTTAATATAAAAAAATTATCCCACCAGAACAATCAGGAATAAAGGCCTGACAGACACTAACTCTGTTAAACTATACAAAACTAGACTGATAAAAAAACTAAATGTGAAATTCTACCATTGTTCAACATTAGGTCTTGAGATAATGACTTGACTAAGTTGGTATGTTTCTTTCTAAGTAAATGATTTTGAATCCAGGACAAGTGACTAGTTGTTCAAATAGTAGAAAATCATTTGTATAGAACTTTTGTCTAGAAATGCTAACTCATGGGGCCAAATTCTGTATACGTCTCTATGAAACTTGGGAAACACAAACAAGGGAAGCTCCTTCACATTTTTAGCTTTCCATAAACAAAGATGACAGAGGAAAGGATGAGCTGCTGATGTTTTTCCATTTCATCCTGTGAACATGTCATTCTGGGAATTAGCACCAGGGCTAAGGTCTTTGGGCTCACCATAATTGGACTGTTTTACAAGGAATGCAGCCCAGCTGGTACTTAGTTACTGTTGACAGTGCCAGAACATGCTGCACGGGCAGAGACATACTTCACACGGGATCTGAGACAATCCCAAATATGTACCTGCTATAACACTGACTTCCAGTCGCCAAATCCTAAATGCAAATGAAAGTATTTTTCATATATGTAACTTCAGTTCATTCCCTTAAGCTGAACATTATTGAATGAATAAAAGGAAACGTGGGATAATTCTCATACATGATTCTGCCATTATTTACCATTTCTAGTGACAACATTTGATACGATATTCGTTTCCTACTTTTTTTCCCATAATCCATGAAACATTTCTAATAGAAGCAATGTAATCTCCTTGCTCTGGGATTTATGGCTAAAGATATTTAAGTAAATTTTTCAGTCACACCAAATCTAGTAAGACAAGTATCATCTCCATGATCATCAAGAAAAGCATTGTAGTAAATAGAAGATAAAACCTTGTCCTGATCTTTGATGAAGACTGCATATATCCGCTTTGAAACATTTAGCGTAGTTCTGGCCAATAGACTTTAAGAAAGAGCAAATTCAGAAAATAGAGAAAGGAACGCGTAAACTATTGAAGCAAAGTAGATGGTGGGTAGTGGGTAGGAGGAGATCTCATTTTTGAGAGAAAAAAATACCTAGTGTTTTGCAATCTAAAAGTCAGTGTGCTCGTTCATTTGAAACCTCTTAAAAGTTACTAAGGGCTTCCCTGGTGGTTCAGATGGTAAAGAATCTGCCTGCAATGTAGGAGGCCTGGGTTTGATCCTTGGGTTGGGAAGATCCCTGGAGAAGAGAACGGCTACCTGCTCCAGTATTTTTGCCTGGAAAATTACATGGACAAAGGAGCCTGGCAGGTTACAGTCCATGGGGACACAAAGAGTTGGACACGACTGAGCAACTAACACTTTCAGTTTCACAACTTACCAAATTAATGGATTAGAGACCTCTGGTTTTTACAATTCCAGTAATATTAGAAATAGGAAAATGTCTTTAAAAACCAGAAACATGAAAATTTAAGACACGTGAAAGAAAATACTTTGCTCAAGTGAGGCAATAAATAATCTGATACAGCACAAAGGTAGTGTGCACTGACAAGGGCTGCCTCCTTTTTGGAGGATTTAGGGATCCAAGGCCCTCTTCATTTTATATTATATCTCTTTCTTTCAGTCTAAGCAGATACAATTTTTTAAAAAAAAAATCTTGTGAGTTTATGTATCAGTGTATAACCAGCTCCACTAGACAAAATTCATATCCACAAAACTTAAGATAAACACTTATATAGTAAGGCTTCTTTTGAGACTCCTGTGGGAAAATACACTTGAGAATCTTAGAAGTCTGATTATTTAACAGAAATGATGTGGCCAGGTAGATATTAAGATTCCTTAAGGACCTTTCGTTTGTTGAAATGTTTTATGAACAACTGTCTTAAATTCCTCTGAGGTATTAACAAAGATCTTACAGACTCATCTTCGACTCAATCTTTCCCAGAGCCATTTTTTTAAATTTAGTAATTGTTTAACAGATTTAGGGTATGAAAAATGCTTTTATTTCAAACTCAGCAAGTTTGGGTTCTTTTATATTTAATAGTTTATTCTTTAGATAACTTCTCTGTCCTCACGTTTCATCTTAGACAATGAAAAAAAAAAAACAGGTGGCATTTGAATATTATTCCTAGAACTCTCCTTTGCTAGGTCATTTAGTTTATTAGGTACATTCTTCTCTTTGCCACATCATTACAGACAACTATGTTGGCAGACTCTGACATCACAAAAGTTTCCATTCCTTCACCTTCCAATAATATTTTCCCCTCCTTTTTAATGACTTTGCTGACAGTATCCTCAGGGCCTCGTCGGTTTTCCACAAGCTGTTTCCCTAAGACCCCTTTGGTTTCACTAACAGTCTCCTCAACACCATTCCAACTTCTCCACACAGTCCAATTCCAAAGCGAGTGTCACATGTAGAAGGTTTTGTTATGGCAACATCCTTTTTTTAGACACCCAAATTAGTAGTCATTTCCTGTTGATATACAGATTATCCCCCAAACTTAGTGGCTTAAAGTAAAAAACATCATTTATGTTGTTCATTCATCTGAAATTTGGGCATGATTTAGCAGAGACAACTGTCTCAGTTCTACATGGCATCATCTGGGGTGACTTTCCGGGCAACTGCAGAATCCAAATTCATGATAACTTGTTCACATACTTGGCACTTTGGTACTGTTCATTGGCTGGCACTTCAGCCAGAAGCTTCTGTTTTTCTCATAGATCTCTTCTTCCAAGATGTTTTGGCCTTTTACAGAGTGGTGGCTGGGTTCCAAAACCAAACATCCTGAAAGAACCAGAATGACATGGATAACATTTTCATGTTCTAACCTAGAAAGTAACAATCAACATTTCTACTACACTCTAGTGTTTGAAGTAGTCATGAAGTTCCAATCAATTGCAAGGGGAAATAATATATATTCCAGCTCTTAATGGGAAGATAGCAAGGTTTTAGAAGAGTGCATGGGATAGAAGATATTCTTGGGCCCATCTTTATAAAATATAATCTGCAATATTTTGGCAGTATATTTCTTATCACTGATACCAAAACTATGAAGAAGAATTAAACACTTTATAACATAGCTCTTGTTCCTTTGAAAGTAAATGAAATTTGTCTAGATGGATTATAGATCTAACCCAGTTTGGGAATCTTTTTATGCCATCTAAAATGGACATATCTTTGCACATAAAGTACATGTATACAATTGGTTTCTTAAGAGCAGCTGAGTTGTTAAAGTAATAATAGAGTTATGCTGTTTTTATAATGTTCAATACAGTATATTTACAAGTTCCTTCAATAGGTGAATACTTCCAATTAGCAAATAGTGAGGGCTTCCCAGGTGGCTCAGTAGTAAAGATTCTGCTTTCCAATTCAGGAGTCACAGGAGATATGAGTTCAATCCCTGGGCCAGGAACATCCCGTAGAGTAGGAAATGGCAACCCACTCCAGTATTCTTGCCTGGAAAATCCCATCGACAGAGGAGCTTGGCAAACTACAGTCAATGGGATCACAAAGAGTTGGTCATGACTGAGCATGCACATGCTTGCACACAATAAAATACAAGTTAGTTTCTAAATTTTAATCTAAATAGTCACTCTTGCCTCCAAAACTATTCACCCTCCCCAGTAAAAAGTACTATGATTCTGACTGTAAAATTAACATGACTGATGCAGTAGTATCCTTTGGAATTATCTATCGCAAATTCCTGAACAACTTTTGATACTGTTCTGACTCACAACCTTTATCAAGTTTAGGTCCTTTTCTCATCAACCAACAACATATGCTTTTTTATTAAATGCATGGCTTGCAGAATGCAATAAATAATTTGACCTGTTTTTTTTTAATGGGCATATCCTCATAAAATATAGCTATCAAGTAATAGTACATACTTTGATCAAAATAATTTATTGTTTTTTAATAAGAAAAAATGTCTATATTTACCATCCAGTTTAGTTCCATTTGGGCTTCTCTGGTAGCTCAGCTGGTAAAGAATCCGCCTGCAATGCAGGAGACCCAAGTTCAATTCCTGAGTCTGGAAGATCCCCTAGAGAAGGAATAAGCTACCTACTCCAGTATTCTTGGGCTTTTCTGGTGGTGCAGACTGTAAAGAATCTGCCTGCAATGTGGGAGATCTGGTTCGATCCCTGGGTTGGGAAGATCCTCTTGAGGAGGGCATGGCAACCCACTCCAGTATTCTTGCCTGGAGAATCCCCATGGACAGAGGAGCCTGGCAGGCTACAGTTCATGGGGTTGCAAAGAGTCAGACATGACTGAGCGACTAAACACAAGTTCCATTTAACAAGTATATTTTGAATATCTGTTAGATGCCAAGCATTGAGCTAGGTATACTGTGGTGAATAAGGCCTGTTCTCTTCATGTAGTTCTAAAGGCATATACTATTTTGAAAAAATATTAAAAGTATATACTGTATCCACATGAAAATCAATGAAGTTGGACCCGTACCTCACATTATATATTAAAATTAAACTCTCAATATCCATACAGATCTAAATGTAATAGCTTAAACCATAAAACTCTTGGAAGACAACATAAGAGCAAATCTTCATGACTTTAGCTTAGGCAGTGGATTCTTTGATATGACACCAGAACACAAGCAATGCAAGAAAAAAAAACAGATCAGCTGGACATCATTCAAATTAAAAACTTTTCTGCTTTGAGGACACTATCAAGAAAGTGAAAAGACAGCACACAGAATAGGGGGAAAGTTTTTCAAATCACATATATAATAAGGGACTCATATCTCGGATATATGAATAAAAGAGAAATAGCTTGATTTTTAAAAAATAGATTAGAATGGACATTTTTCTGAAGAAGATATGAAAATGGATGATAAGCACATGAAAGAGACTCGGTGTCATTCAGGGAAAGTGTTCGTCTCTCAGTCGTGTCTGACTCTCTACAACTCCTGCCAGGCTCCTTTGTCCATGGAATTCTCCACGCAAGAATTCTGGAGTGGGTTGCCATTTCCTCCTCTAAGATATCTTCCCAACCCAGGGTTTGAACCTGGGAAATACCCAAAGAAGCCACAATGAGATATGACCACTCACCTATTAGGATGGCTAGAGATTTAAAAAAACAAAAAACCAAAAAAACACAATTTTGTCAAAAATGTGGAGAAACTGTAATCTTCATACACTCCTAGTAGNATATCTTCCCAACCCAGGGTTTGAACCTGGGAAATACCCAAAGAAGCCACAATGAGATATGACCACTCACCTATTAGGATGGCTAGAGATTTAAAAAAACAAAAAACCAAAAAAACACAATTTTGTCAAAAATGTGGAGAAACTGTAATCTTCATACACTCCTAGTAGAACTGTAAAATGGTTTGCAGGGTAACTCTATTTAACCTTTAATAACTCTAACTATGGGGTTCCCTTGTGGCTCAGCTGGTAAAGAATCCACCTGCAATGCAGGAGACCTGAGTTTGGTCCCTAGGTTGGGAAGATCCTATGGAGAAGGGAAAGTCTACCCACTCCAGTATTCTGACCTGGAGAATTCCATGGACTATACAGTCCATGGGGTCGCAAAGAGTAAGACACGACTGAGCGACTTTCATTTTCAACTCTAACTAGTCACTTTGGAAAACAGTCTGGCAGTTCCTTAAAAGGTTAAACGTAGAGTTGCCATATTCCCAATAAAATGCACTTCTCAATATTTATCCAAGAGAAATAAAAAAATATATCTATACAAAAACTTACACATGAAAGTTCTTAACAATGTTATTATTAATAGGCAAAAAATGAAAATACTCCAAATGTCCATCAAATGGTGGATAAACAAAATGTGATATATCCATACAATGGAATATTATTCAGCAATAAAAAGGGGTGAAGAATTGATACACGATATATACATGGATGAACTTTAAAAACATTGCGTTAAATGAAAGAAGTCAGTCACACAAGTTTACATATTGTATTATTCTGTTTATCTGAAATGTCCAGAATAGGCAAATCTTTAGAGACAGAAAGTAGACTAGTAGTTGTTTAGGAAGGAGGTGGGATGGGAAAAAATGTAGTGACTGCTAAGGGGAACTGGATATTTGGGGAGGTAATGAAAATGTTCTAAAGTTAATCGTAATGATGGTTTCCGAACTCTGTGAATATCCTGAAAACTGTAGTTTTGTACACATTAAATAGGTAAAATGTATGATATGTGAATTATGTTTTAATAAAGCTTAGATACTCTAGGTAAAGTGGGGGTAAAATAGTTATCTCTACTTGGTTGATCCCAGAGGGCTTCTAGGAGAAAGATATGTCGATAGTGGGTGGTACTGGAGAAAAATGAAAGGACTTCCAAGCAGAGAGAACGGAAGTGTACAAATACAGGGAACAATGGAGTAACATGGTTGAGTGTGGCTGAAGCACAGTTGCACATGGAAAGCTTTCAAGAAATGAGACTTGGAGATGTAAAAAGGGATGCATTTGGACTTTTAACTGCAAAACAATGGGGAGTCATTGTAAGGCTTTGAGCAAATGTGTAAAGGTAAAGGTATCATATTTGCATTCAGAGTAATATTCAAACAATATGGAAGAATATGGACTCTAGATGAATTACTAAATGTAGAATGTCCTAGGTGAGATATAGTGCCATAACTTAGGCAAGAGATCTTAACTGAGATATTAGCAATGGAGGTGATTAGATATGAAGGAACTAGACTCTCAGGACTCGTAAAGAAGCAAAATACCTAGCCAAAAAAAAAAAAAAAAAAAAAGGACAATATTTGCTAACCAGAACTTGGGGCATTTACTCTGCTATTTCAACAAGGGGAAAATGTAAAAAACTATGTGAAATGGCTAATGCCTAAAATGACATAATTTTTGTATGTAATATTTTCTTGAATGGAAAGACATGACATATGGGACAGTCTAGAAATATATATTTATATGATTATAATCTATAAAAGTGGGCTCAGTATATAAAATTGTTAATACAAACTCTTCAAAGAGAAGCTAAATATATATATATATATATATAAACAACTACATAACTACTAAACCAGGGGCTTGTTTTAGATATTTGGACATTTTTTTAGAGTTATTTTTGTGAATTAGTGTCATTATTAATTAGGAGTCCCGTAATGTTTGAGAAATAACTATGACATTTTGTACCAGCAACCATGAAAATAGATGGACAGGGCAGCAGCACCTGCTGCATAAATGTTCCTTGTTTGAAGAAGAAACCAGGAAGTTGGCAGTGAACATCACTTCTCAAAAGTGCTTCTTCTTTTTTGCTTCTAATTAGATATCAGGTCATGAAACACTGTTGTCCACACTTCCTTATTTTCAGTCTCTGAGATATACAAGTCATGATTAGGTAAGTATCACTCCCTTAGCAATCCTCATCTCCGAAAGCTGTAAACTCCCCCCTCTAAAGAGAAGATACTAACTGCTCCATTGTACTGACTTAAAAGTTTGTTGTTGAAATTATATGAAATTTCTGCCAGTTGAATATTCAACTTTAGGTTGTATGTCTTTCAGAATTATATTATCTTGAAAATAATTTGATCATTACATATCAATTAGAGCTCTAATATTCTAATAGTAGAACCTCTCAAATGCAAATAAATAGCCCAGCTATAGTATATTTTATTTCTAATATTTCAGTGTTGATAATAAATTGGCTTGATATATTAGTTTTTCTCAACTTTTTAAAACCCACACCTCACCAGTTCAGAAGATTTTGAAAGGTTGTGTTTTAAAAGACCTATATGCCAAAGGATTATTTCTTCAAATATAAAATTATAAACCTGAATAAAAACAACATACCTATGCATAGATGCATAAATTCAAGCACACAGACAGAAAAGCCTGGCGCGCTGCAGTCTATGAGGCTGCAAAAAGTTGGGCACAACTTAGTGACTAACAACAACAAGCACATTCACACATACAGCACATATTCTCATAATTGCCTTCAGCCAACTGAGAATCTCTGCTTAGAGGATTTTTAGAAGCTCAACTCAGTGGTTCATTAATTCATTTTTTAAAACTGAGAAACAGAAAAGAAACAGGAGGATTATGCTGAGAGAAACAGGGGCTTCCCTGGTAGCTCAGATGGTAAAGAATCTGCTTGCTATGCAGGAGACAAGGGTTCGATCCCTGAGTTGAAAGGAGCCTCTGGAGAAGGGAATGGCAACCCACTACAGTATTCTTGCCTGGAGAACTCCATGGACAAAGGAGCCTGGTGGGCTACAAGTCTGTGGATTTACAAAGAGGTGAACACAAATGAGCAACGAACACACACACATGCTAAGAGAATGTTGTCAAGGACATTCTTATTTAAAAAAAACCATGAAGAATGATTGCAGATAGCTGAAACTAAGGATTCGAGTTTTCTGAAACCACAAAGCCTTTGAACAGGGTTTGATACAGGATAAAGCATCTCATCATTGACAATTACCCTAATTAATCATTTCTTGTGGTGCCAATTAAGTGTATTATAAATAATAGAGAAGATAAACTTCTGACAAATGTACCTAATGTTGAGCTTTTCCTGAATTAAATTAAACTTTAGCAAAACAAATCAAAGAATTTTGATTATAGTTCATTTTACATAAAGTTGGAATAAAGTCAACTGTATTTCACTCATATTTGACTCAGATAATCGATACATCATCTTGATATATAATACAGTGCCATCTATATTTGCTTTCTGTTATATTGTTATTATTCCTACCTTTTGCTAATAGCTAATATTAATTGAGCTCTTGTCATATGCTATATGACATGCTAAATACCCTTATATTATTATACCTTATTAATCTCCTCTAGTAAACCAAAGAGGAAGGTGCTATTGTTATTTTCAGGAGACTGAGTAAAATAGTGGCAGAGCTAAGCCTGGAACTGAGGTCTATCTGCCTCTAGATTGGGACTCTTAATGCTTACATTCACCCACTCCCTTCAGAAGGTTAACAATATTTTCTCATTAACTGAAAATATTGTAAACACTTTAAAAATAAATGTGAACACAGATGTCTTGTTTTTTAGCACACTCAGTACAGATTCAAACATGTAGCCCAGGTCACAGGAAGAACTAGTTTGTTTTACATACCTGAAGTCTCAAACTCAGTGTTCAAGCAAGAATGACATTGAAAGGAACATTTATTGATAAAATGTTATATTCTAAGCCACTTATGATATTTTAATCCATAATCAGATATGGTCATGCACAGATTTGAAAAAGAAAGCAATGTTCTTAGAGCAGAAAAGTAAGATTCAAGAAATTTCTTGGTGAGGAAATAATTTGCAGGTCTTGAAGGGCAAGAGATAAGAAGAGGAGAAAGGAAATGTTGAAATTGAGAACACTATAAAAGAAATACTCATTGCTCTAGAGTACTGGGTTTTTCAGTCATAGAAGTATTTCCTTACCTAACAGTTTAAGTTCAGGCTATTACTGCTTGTCCCAGCTGGCTCCTGTGTTCCTTTTATTTTTGTTATTAATTGGAAGGCATAGCCCACTTTGAAGAACCTGGTTTACTGCCAGTTTTGCTATAATTCAGCTAATCCATAAACCAAGACATGTTGTAAATGAATGGTTATCAGTTTCATTGGTGGTCCCTGTTGGGTTCCAGGTTTTACTGATGAAGCCAAGCATTCTGTCACTTGGATTTCTAAAAATTAGGTTATTTATAATAGACACAATTCAAAATCTTTGGAATGGTAAGCCTGTTTTGGGAAACTGTCCCTAAAACCATAAGTGATCATTACAACTGTATTCTATATCTCACATAATTTCTGATCATGGATGCAGTTTTGTTCACTGCTACTGTGTCTTTTTATAAATAATTTCTGTCAAATGTATATCTAAAGTCTAAAGAAGTATAACATCTTAAAAAAGATGGGGTGTTTCACTCTTTTACCTTTCCCATTATGGGCATTCCTGATGCTGCTGCTAAGTTGCTTCCATCATGTCTAACTCTGTGCGACCCCATAGACAGCAGCCCACCAGGCGCCCCTGTCCCTGAGATTCTCCAGGCCAGAACACTGGTGTGGGTGGCCATTTCCTTCTCCAATGCATGAAAGTGAAAAGTGAAAGTGAAGCCACTCAGTCGTGTCCGACTCTGTCACCCCATGGACTGCAGGCTACCAGGCTCCTCCATCCATGGGATTTTCCAGGCAAGAGTACTGGAGTGGCTTGATATTGCCTTCTCTGGTTATGAGCATTACAGACAAAATAGACCAAGCAAAGACTCTCCTAGGAAATTAACATTTACTCCAAAAAATGGTTTAGGATTATACCTGACAGAATCTGTGATGTTATTTGTGTTCTGTATGCTACTGGAGGTCAGTGGAGAAATAACTCCAGAAAGAATGAAGGGATGGAACCAAAGCAAAAACAA
>SJYA01013410.1:0-18655 GCA_006410615.1 Neotragus moschatus
CTCTGGGAGTTGGTGATAGACAGGGAAGCCTGGCATGCTGCAGTCCATGAGGTTGCAAAGAGTCGGACATGGCTGAGCGATTGAACCGAACTGAACTGAAGGGTCCCTTTCAGTGCAAACACTATGATTCTTGCTGCTCTTTGCATTGCATCTTCTCTTGTTGACTGTACAGGTTGATAAGTCCAGGAACTTGGATTTCTGCTTGCTTCTGGAAAGGGAACTCAGGCTGTATAGGGTAACAAATCATCTGTGTATCATGACTGACACTATTACCATTATACTTTATTATTTCTTGCGATTGTTTCCTCTGACTTTTGGAAAGTTGACTGCAGCGTTTAATCTAGATGCTCAGGGTCCATCACTAATCCACTACTTCCTCTGTCTGCTTACCCCCACTCTTCTGCCAGGAAGGCTTCACCGTCATCTCTACCCAATGAGCCTTTATCCACTTCATCTGGTTTATCGGCTGCTAGTCCTCAAGGTTCAGTTGTTTCTCCACTGTTATTTGCAATTTATCTGATTCCACACCTGACATTATATCTTGCTGTGATATACAGTTGTCTGGCTATTGTTTATCTAGTCAAAGTGTATTTTTCTGCATCAACTTTTCTCCCTCTCTAGGAAGTTGAGGATTGTGTCTATACCATCACACAATCTGATGTCTGCAAATCATCCACAAAACTGCAGAGGTAAGACCTAACTCATTACCATTCATGTTACCCTCACCTGGGGGGAATTTGGGTCAAATTGCTTTGCCCTTGGATGGCACTTCCTTTTAATTTTAAGCACTGTTTCTCCTACTCTCTCTCTTTCTTATTCCCACCACATCAATTTCTTCTCTGATTGGAAGACCATTTCTACTATGGTAGGCATAGTGTAAATATTTTATTTTGGTGATTTGTTCAGCGAGATCTATGCAGAGTGAAGACAAAATGCCGACTAAAGTCCCTGTGTGTGAAGAACACCGTGTTCAGCTTTTTACTCCCAAGGCAAATTATTTGCTTAAGTAAGGGTTTCTTCCTTGATTACAGCTCTTATTATTGAGATCATGTCTGAATTTCCCAGGTGTGTTTTGAATTTCACAATCTTGCACTGTACTCTCCAGAACTAGTCTCAGAAAATGTATTTGCATGTGCTTTCAGAGATGGAGTCCTTACCTAGAGGAGTAGCCCTGGGAATAAAGAGCTATCAAGAAACAGTATCTTGGCATGTTAATTATTTTTCCTGACTGAGGCTATTTGCTGGCTATTAACTGTGATAGCGACATCTATTAGGTGTCATACTGTTTGTTTTAGGAGATTGCCACTCTTGATTTGCAGGATCTTAGAGGATAATGGAGTGAATAGGCGAACACGGAATACGCTATATTTGATTCATTCATCTAAGAAAGATGCATTGCGTACCTATGGTATGCCAAGCAAAACGCTAGGCACGGGGACCCAGAAATGAACAAGAAAAGTAGTCAGTCTGTAAGGGACTCCTTATAGAGTCCAGAAGAGAGACATTTAGGTAAGCAATTATAACATGTTCATAAGCCCTCTGACAAAATGCTATGGGAGCCGTGAAGATGGCGTTACAAATTACCAAGGGGTGCTGGGGACAATATGGTAAAGAATGCGTTTCGTGAGTGACTGAGAGCATGTCAGAGACAGTGGGCCGCTGCACCCGAGAGGCAGGCAGCTCTCAAGTGTGGAGAGGTGACAAGCATTGCAATGGAACCAGGCAGAATGTGGGTGAGGGTCAGAGGGAGTAAAGGGGCATCTTGGAAAACAACAAGGGCCTGACAGCTGATGGTGTCAGACCTCCTCCTGTGTGAGGGTCAGCGACCTGATTCAGGGTGCCTCCTAGTGAGACAGGGGGAAGGGGAAATCATGGACCTTGTAAAGGGGCAGCAGCAAAATTTAATGCATCCAAATAATTCAGCCACTCCTTACATAGGATTCTGATTTTCGCTTGGAAAATTCTACAGCTGGTTCTTTAGCTCAGATTTCTCTTCTGGCTTTGCCTTTCCCATTTGGCTGCCACAGATACAGGGACTTACCAATGGGTTTGGTTATTAACTTTGCTTCATAGCATTCCTTTTTCTGCTTAGGGACCCTGGCTTGTATTTATCTCTATTATCTGTCTATCTGTCTATCCATCCATTATCTATCTATCCATTCATCTATCTGCTGATCTATTCATATCCTCTCATATAACCCTTTTGATTTAAGGCTATGTTTTCATTTTCCCATCTTAGCAGTGACTACGTATGGTAGAGCTCAGTACTACCCTGGGAACAGAGAATCAGAATGGGCAAAGAACTCNATCTGTCTATCTGTCTATCCATCCATTATCTATCTATCCATTCATCTATCTGCTGATCTATTCATATCCTCTCATATAACCCTTTTGATTTAAGGCTATGTTTTCATTTTCCCATCTTAGCAGTGACTACGTATGGTAGAGCTCAGTACTACCCTGGGAACAGAGAATCAGAATGGGCAAAGAACTCTCTTAATAGGGCTTATTGATATCTACTCATAAAAGGAAATGGGTGGGGTTTATTTAACTTTGTCAAGAGTCATACTATTTTGGCATGAGGATAGACAGGAAGATGTAGAGTAGAGTGAGAATAGTAATGAGATCTGAAAGGAAAGTTTTCCTTGCAATACCAAAGAAGGGCAAAGCCAAAGAATGTTCAAACTACTGCACAGCTGTACTCACTTCACATACTAGTAAGGTAATGATCAAAATTCTTCAAGCTAGGCCTCAACAGTATGTGAACTGAGTACTTCCAGATGTACAATCTGGATTTAGAAAAGACAGAGGAACCAGAGATGAAATTGTCAACATGTGATGGATCATAGATAAAGCAAGAGAATTCCAGAAAAGTATATACTTCTGCTTCATTGACTACAGAGCCTTAGACTGTATGGATCACAACAAACTGTGGAAAATTCTTAGTGAGATGGGAATACCAGATCACCTGACCTGCCTCCTGAGAAATATGCATGCAGGTCAACAAACAACAGTTAGAACTGAACATGGAACAACTGACCGGTTCCAAATTGGGAAAGGAATACATCAAGGCTGTATATCGTCACCCTGCTTATTTAACTTATATGCAGAGTACATCATGTGAAATGCTGGGCTGGATGAAGCACAAGCTGGAATCAAGACTGCCAGGAGAAATATCAATAACCTCAGATATGCAGATGGCACCACCCTAATGACAAAAAGCAAAAAGGACCTAAAGGGAAAAAAAGGAACTTGATGAAGATGAAAGAGGAGAGTGAAAAAGCTGGCTTAAAACTCCACATTCAAAGACCCAAGATTATGGCATCCAGTCCCATCACTTCATGGCAAATAGATGGGGAAACAATTGAAACAGTGACATACTTTATATTCTTGGACTACAAAAATCACTGTGGATGGTGACTGCAGCCATGAAATTAAAAGACACTTGTTCCTTGGAAGAAAAGCTATGACAAACCTAGACAGTGTATTAAAAAACAAAAACATCACTTTGCCAACAATGGTTCGTATTGTCAAAATTACAGTTTTTCAAGTAGTCATGTACGGATGAGTGAGTTGGACCATAAAGAAGGCTGAGCACCAAAAAATTGATGCTTTTGAACTGTGGTGCTGGAGAAGACTGTTGGGAGTCCCTTAGACAGCAAGGAGCTCAAACCAGTCAATCCTAAAGGAAATCAGTCCTGAATATCCATTGGAAGGACTGATGCTGAAGCTCCAATACTTTGGCCACCTGATGCAAAGAGCTGACTCATTGGAAAAGACCCTGATGCTGGGAAAGATTGAAGGCAGGAGGAGAAGGGGGCAACAGAGGATGAGATGGTTGGATGGCACCATTGACTCAATGGAAATCAGTTTCAGCAAACTCAGGGAGATAGTGAAGGACAGGGGAGCCTGGTGTGATGCAGTTCATGGAGTCACAAAGAAGTGGACATGACTGAGTGACTGAACAACAACAAGACTATCACTGGTAAACAGTAAAGAGACAGAATTTAGAGAGTAAGGGAGCTTTTCAATGACTAGATATGAAAGATATTGGGAGATTAAGTGGAGTCATTGTAAGTAGCATGAAAGAAACAGAAGATAGGACAATAATAGGTTTGGTAAGGGATGATGCTTAGATTGCTTTGTTAATCATCAGTTCCTTTCCTTCTACCTTCTCAGTCATATCAAGAGTACCGTTGGAGCTAGAGTTCAGAACACAAAAAGAGAGCTGGGGGGAATGTCAGCCTTACATTCATTACCTCTGGAACCCAAAGCATGTTAACAATTTTAAGCCAGTGGTTAGTTCACAGAGGCAGAAGCCAACTGTGGGGGGATGGGGGCTAGACTCGAGGAAGTGGGGTTGCAAGGCACTGAAATAACACAGTGAGGGCATTAGATTTCTCTTCACGGAAATCTGTTAGAAGAGAGAAGAAAGCCATCTGTCTGTAAAAGTGTAAATATAGTCATGCATATGCCCAGGGGATGGACTTGTTTCTTTCCTCTTAAACAATATTAAGTAAAAGTTTTATGTAAAAACCCTATCAATACTTACTTCCATATTGCTGCAACCAGAAAGGACTTTGTATTCTGCTTTATCTTCCTATTATTTCATTTACTTAACATTACAGCATTAGCATCTTTCATACTTCTACCTAGTCTTCAGAGTTTTTTTTAATGGCTATGTAGGACCCCAATATATTGTTGGGTTAATTTAATAATGTATCTCAGGTTAGCTTTGTAAATCCCTTTCTAGCTTCATATTGTGTATTTTATGGTCTTCTTAATTCCTCTATTCTATCCAAATTAGTCCACTTTTCCTTTCTTGAATATTCTTATAATTCCTTCTACAACCACCCCACAACCACCAGCAGAATGCACACTAAACTTCCTCTCTGCTGATCTGTAGGGAGGAAACATGATATGATGATGTCACACCAGAAATCACAATTTCAGGTTTTGTCACTTACTAGTTGTGTGATCTCAGAAAGGTTACCTGATTTTGAGAGGCTTTTTTTTTTTTTAAATCTTGAAAATGATTTAGGTATAACATATAATTACAAATACCTTGAAACTAAAAGTGAAAGTGTTAGTTGCTGGGTCCTGTCTCTCTTTGGGACACCATGGACTGCAGCCCGCCAGACTCCTCTGTCCCTGGGATTCTCCAGCCAAAAATACTGGAGTGGGTTGGCATTTCTTTCTCCAGGGGCTCTTCCTGACCCAGGGAGGGAGCCCAGGTCTCTTGCATTGCAGGCAGATTGTTTATGGTCTGAGCCACCAGAGAAGCCTTATATATACCTTAAAGGATTAGGATTATATATACTATATGTATCTTAAAGGGTTGTATAAGGGTTGAACACAATTTGTAAAGCGCTTGCTACAGAGTAGATGGCTAGAGACTGCTTGCTCAGGTCCCCGTGGCAAGATCTTTCTTTGAACTTGCTGTCTATTCCACGGAGCACTTTCCACATCCTGCCTTGTATTCTAAGTTATCCTTTTATGTGAGTAAGCTGAGCCTCCCTACATTCAGTTAACACCACGCTGAGAACAGGAAACCTTATTCACCCTTGCGTCCTCCAGTGGTGCGTAGGGCTTTACGCAACTCATGGTAGTTGGTTGATGGCGTAGATCTCTGCTGAACATATGACGTTATGACGATGGCTGTAGCCTTACCCTGTGATGACTGCGGAGTGGAAGACGTTAGGGACAGGGGCAGTGGAGGAGGCCAGGCTCTCAGGGGGTGCCTTTCCAAAGTCTTGAACTCTTCCCCGCTCATGGCTACCAGGTTCAGAATGGCCGCAGAGCACCGCGCAGCATGCAGCTGCAGCCCCACCTACAGGAAAGGCCATTGGAGGAGGCAGCCGCCGCCGGCGGCTCTACCGCGCAACTACCTGTTCTCAGCAGAGGCGTGGGCACGCGGCATGAATATTCAGTGCGTATTTCACACCGTGACAATTTTAGAGACCAGGTGCACCCAAGATGCAGGGGCAGATGAGAGCAACGGAGGAGAGGGGAGGAGGGAACCCATCCACCAACAGACCCGAGTTCCCCGTGCCTCACAAAACATTTGCCTTTTATAAGCACTCAGGTAAATCCCAGCAGAACAGGGAGTGCCAAGAGAGGGAAGCTGGCATTTGAAAGGCTTGCAGTATCAGCTAATTGGTCTCAAACCTAAATCATAAAAAGACCTGTAATTATGCTGCTCAGAATGAACGCAGGAGGCTGTTGGGTGCGCGGTGCTGGAGAGGAGGGGCGGTGATGGGGAAAGAGAGTCCGTTTTTTAAGTGAATTTATACTATTATAAGACCTGTCGCGGGTGAGTAATAAAAATGGCGATGCTAAGTTAAGCCTTGTGTTATCCTCTTTGCTCAGATGCTGCTTATGCCAGCTGTAGCCAGCAGAAAGCACTTTTCAATTTATTTTTATGACTCTTCTCTAAAAGCATTCCATTAAAGGAATATTACCCTGTATGAAGTTTGGAGGCACCAATGGCAGTTTATTTGCTTGTTTTGCTGGAAAGGAATAAACAGTTATCTGTGGTACCCATTATTTCCGTTTTGTCTTTCTCTCTCTCCAGTAAAGGGTCAAACGTGGATTCTGCCTTCTCTTCTGAGGACCTCCCCTGCTTCGCAGGGTTTGCCTGAACCTCGGCCACATTTCAGTCCGGTCTGATTATCAGAACCGCTGAGTCTGAAGTTTGCAGCTTGCTCCGTTCATTTCTGTCATCCCATCGGTGAGAAGAAGCGTCTGCAGCCATCCTTCATACTGGGAGGGATGAGCTGAAGGAGGCAGGGAGATGTCTCCTAAGGAAGAGTCTTTCCCAGCTATCATGGCTTTCAAACCTGCTTATCTGGTTCCTTTGGCAACACATTCCACAGAAGCTGTGATGTATAAGTATGGGGACTTCCCCTTTCTCTCTCACAAATAAAGCAATTTCTGGAAGGAAAACAAAGCCTGGTGGTTGAGAGGAATGGCTTTTGGAGTCAGATTGCCTAGGTTTGAAATCTGACCCTGCCATGTGGGACCTGTTATCTCAGGTGACTGACTTAATCTCTCTGCTCTCAGTTTCCTCACCTATAAAATGGGGATGTAACAGTTCTCATCTGATAGGTTTTTGTGAAGATTTAGTGACATCACAGGTGTAAAGTGTTTAAAGAAGTAACTGTTCCATAGTAAGAGCTATAAATAGTAGTCAATTTTTTAAAACTAATATTGTTACTGAGATCTCAATAAATCTAAGGGGAGACTAGTTTTATGGCTCTGATTTCACTACTAATTTGCCACATCACCTTAAACTTGTCACTTCACTTCTCTGGGATAGTCATTCAAGCCCCTTTCTCATTCATGGAGGGTTATGAAGACTAGCGCATGGCAAAAATCAGGATATGTGAAAGGCCTTATGACTATTTACATGATGTTTTTATGACCCAGATGAAGATGGTGCTAAGTCATGGTGTCAGCATGTTCTTTAAGCATATTTTGAAGATCTAGCATTGGGATGTCAATTTCCTAGTGAAGGAGTTTTTTATTTAAGTAATAGAGTCTTTCAGTTGCCAGAGATCTGAGAAGCTATGAAATTTTTATTTTTAGGCAGGAATTCCTTCAATGACTGCAATTTATGGCTGTTCACAGACTATGTTCTAATCTGCCCTAGGATGGTGGATTCACTCTTCTGCAGGCTCATCTTTCCTGCTTCTAAATGATAGAATGCCCTCCTTTACAGTATCTGAAATCTTCCTCTTGCTGTCACTTTCTTACAGTTGCGTTGGTTCTGCCTCGTGAACCTTCACAGATGGGCCTAATTCTTTTCCACATCACAGATCCTCAGATATTAGCAGAAAGTAGTTCTTATGTCTTTTCTGTTCTTTGCAAAACTCCTCCAAACATTTCTTATATGCCATGATGTCCAGAGGTTTCATCATCCTAACTACCTTCACTAGATGGAGGGATCCTTTATTGTCAACATCCTTTATGAAATGTGCCTGAAACTGACCACAGAATTCTGATTATTATTGAGATTCCTTGATTGTGAGGTCATTCTGTGTGATCAAATCTATGTGATCAAAGGTGAAAGAAAGCAAAAGTTTAGTTGCTCAGTTGTGTTTGACTCTTTGCAACCCCATGGGCTGTAGCCAGACAGGCTCCTCTGTCCATGGGATTCTCCAGGCAAGAATACTGGAGTGAGTTGCCACTTCCTTCTCCTAGGGATCTTCCAAACCCAGGGATTGATCCCGTTTGCAGGCAGATTCTTTACTGAGTCACCAGGAAAGCTTGGTTCTCACTTCTTTAAGTTGCTACAGAACCTGGGTCAAGTCATTTATGCTCTGTGACCATGTCCCCCTGCTAAAGTGGGACTAGTAAAACTTGCCTGCTGCAGCCCTCATGGAGTTTGTGTGAACCTCAAGGGTGAGCAGGTACATGAAGGGGTTTGAAAGAGCCCTGGGAGGAATATTTGGGTGAAATTTTATGGCCGTTGAGTTTATGTGGTCGTCTCCCATAAGCACTGCTGTGAACCCATTTGTTACCCCACGTTCATAACCGTGTAGATTCATCTTACTAACGTTCCCTGTCATTTGGGTTTGTAGAATCATTTCAGAATCTTGATTTTGCTGATCAGTTTACTGGCCATCCTGCCCTGCTCTGTGTTATCCACAAATTCAAGAAGCTTGTCCTTAGTAGCTTTACCTGAATGATGGATACAGATATTGAAACTTTCCCTTCATGAGAACTTCTGTTAGGTTCTTCTTGCCCACAACATACGCAACTAAAGTAACAACTGCCTCTTTCCTGTTATCTCTCCTAGCACATATACATTTCACTCACAGAAACAATTTCTCTTTTCTTTTAAAGATATTTGAGTAAGTACCTCCTCTCTGCCTGTAGACAGTAATACTCCTTGAGGACTGAGAATGTGCTGTGTTTACAGTTGTAGCGCCAAAGGCACTAATCTCACCTTGCATATAGAAGTTAACTTCAAGAATGTTGCACCACGAACAGAGATTTGCATATCCCCCAAGAAGAATCAATCCTCAGTGGCCAGTGATCTGACTTGTTATGCTTATGCAATGAAACCACCATAAAAAGCCAAAGAGATGGGCTTTGGAAAACTTCTTAGTTGGTGAACACATGGAAGTTTGGCCAAAATGGTGCACTTTCAGAGAAAGTGATATCCTTTCATAATAAACTAATAATCTAGTAAGTGAAACGTGAAAGTCACTCAGTTGTGTCTGACTCTTTGCAACCATGGATGATANGTCCATGGGGTCGCACAGAGTCGGACACGACTGAAGCGACTTAACACCACGCAAATGGGAGCGCTGGATCTAGCCCGGGCTTTCTTGGACAGCTGCAGTAACGTAGTTTTCCGTGGGTGGGTTAAGGAAGAGAATAGATGCTTCTTTCTAGTCTTGTTCCTCATTTCCTATTGGTTTAAAATCCCAGCTGTATCCTACATAAAGAACTTCATTATTTTTCTTAACCTGTTTGCCACCAGCAACAGAAACCAGTTTTGGAGGAGTTAATTCTTTCCATGGGATCTCCCAGACAAGAATGCTGGAGTGGGTCCATCCCCTCCTCCGGGGAAACTTCCCCGACTCCGGGATCAAACCCGCATCTCTCGTGTCTCTGCGTTGGCAGGTGGATTTTTTTTTTTTACACCACTGAGCCACCTGGGGGGCCCAGTCATTACACAGGACTTTGTATTTCAATTTCTGGATGACCTACTTTTTATGAATAAAATAACTACAAGATTCTTCTTTTATCATCTATAAAACACACACACATACTTGCCTTAATAAGCAAGTTTCATTCCTCCAATCACTTAGAATGCTTTCAATTTCCATAAAATGAAACTCTAAAACGTAAGCCAAAAAAGCTTCATTATTTTACATGCCTAGCTCTCAGCTAGGGCAGGTCCAGGACTGGACAATGAGGACATCAAAGATGCTCTCAAAGACCTCTCATTTTCCGTCTTGCTGCTCTGTCATCCTTCTCATGCTGGCTCTGTTCTCAACTTGTGTCCTTAGAGTTACAAAATAGCTGCTGTGGTGCCAGCCATCACAAGCAGACACAGCAATGACCCACAGTGGAAGACGAGGCTTCTCTTGCTTACATCTTCTATTAATTAGCCATGAAACTCTTCCTACAAGCTCCTTAGGGATGCTTCCTCTTATTTCTCCTTGGACCCAGTGGTACCACATGACCTTCCCTGAATAGTTCATGCAAAACAAACATACAATTTTGCTTATAAGGAGTAGGGAAGAGATGGGAATTGTTGCTTTAGTTAACCAACAATATTTGCTACATTCTCTAAGTTTCTTACATAGTTGGTGTATTGTTTATATTAATCACTATGGAAAGGCTAAAGTGAAAGTGAAGGTCACTCAGTCATGTGACTCTTTGTGACCCCATGGATATACAGTTCATGGAATTCTCCAGGCCAGAACACTGGAGTGGGTAGCTGTTCCCTTCTCCAGGGGATCTTTCCAACCCAGGAATCAAACCTAGGACTCCCACATTGAAGGCAGATTCTTTACGAGCAGAGCCACCAGGGAAGCCCAAGAATACTGGCGTGGATAGCCTATCCCTGCTCCAGGAGATCTTCTCAAATCAGGGATCGAATGCAGGTCTCCTGCATTGCAGGCAGATTCTTTACCAACTGAGCTATTGGGGAAGCCAAAAGGGCTAAAGGAGGGGGTTAATTAGAGTAAGATCCAGGCCTGGAACTTAAAATTTAAATGGTGATACAAGATGGAAAGGGAAGATAGCTAACAATTTCAAAATTAGGCAATTCAAATTCCACTATGCAATACAACTGTTTGAAATATTAAGAAATCTGTTTGTGCCTCCCTCTCCTCTTCCCCGTAAACTCTTCCATCCCTGCATCCATTTGGGGCTGCGTTTCCAAGGAAATGAGGCCAGCACGGGACGGAGAATCTATGGAGCTGTGACTGACTTCCTCACCGCAGCCTACAAAACACATTCACAGTTAAGTCACTGTCGGTACTGATGGGAAAGGTGCCTGTTTCAAAGATGCTGACTTTATACGTGTTCTAGAGGAATTCCTTATCTCAGCGCAGCAGAGCTTCCAGACGAACGGCCACTTTGGGCAGGGTCCTGGGCCAAAAGTTCTCTCTTTAATACCAGACAGAATTCAAGCAAGAGCGCTACACGCACCTCAGGAGTTTATAAACACTAAACGAGAACAGATTCCCTTCATTTAAGGATGGGAAAGAAGAGGAAAAAAATAGCTAAATGGACCTAAGGACAGGGGCACCTCATTAATAGATAAAAGAAAACCTCGTGAAATCTCAGAAGACATGTGCTTCTGAAAAGGATTCAAGTCCAGAAACCAGAAGACAGTGCTCAATAGTATAAAAGAACTGTCTTCTGTACAGCAAACATTAAAATCCGTTAAGCAGTAGGGACCTTCCTGGTGGTCCAGTGGCCAAAACTCTGTGCTCCCAATACAGGAGGCCCGGGCTTAATCTTCGGTCAGGGAACTAGAGCCACGGCTGAGTTCACAGGCCACAACTCGGGAGCCTGAGTGCTGCAACAGAGACCCAAGTTCCCCACGCTGCCGCCAAGACCCGGTGCAGACAAAGAGTAAATACTATTTATTTCTATTTTCATAATAATATTATAAAATAAGTAAAATATAAATATTTTATATTTATGTATATATGTATGCAGCCAAATAAGATTAAAAAGCCCATAAGGAGCAGACACAAAAGATAACAATATTAAAGGATGAATCAGGAAGACCAAAAAATCAGCTATAAAGGCAATAACCTGCAACAAAAGAAAACCACCCACCCATGCACAAAAAAACATGAGACATGTGAAAGGCATGCACAGAAACTAGAATAAAAATGCAAAACTAAATCCTCACGACAGGGTCTTAAAGGCAAACATTTTCAGTTACTTCCAAACAACCTTGGTAATACCGCTTCCAAAACAAAGAGGTAGAAAGCAAAGGACCAAGTCTGGTGAAAGGAGAGATGATAAATATAGAAGCTAAGAATTACAGTTATTTCCAAGGATGGAAAAAATGCACCATTTCAACACCAGCAGAAGAAACAGTCATCAAGCCCATAATTAAAAATTTTCTGGAACGCAAAACTAAACACTCTAGAATGGAGATTAACCAGATTCAACTTGTTTCTGATTGTTTCCAATGCTATTAATGGAAATAAACCCACAAATGGGTAAATTCTGACAAAATTTTGAAATTATGAAGAAAAAGAAATTTTCACAGAAGATTCTGTCCTAATAGCAACCAACACCTCAGACAAGGGGCCTGGGAAGAAATGAAATCCCTCAAGAAGACGCATGTTGCCAAATCATTCCCATTAGGAGCTCCCAAGTGTCACAGAGGACCAACGCTTCCACTTGCCCTTCTTGGATTAATACAGATTAGCTACCACTTTGAGTGATGTAGAAAACACTCAAGTCTATACTTCCTTTCAACGCTATGGACTTGACGTTGGGTCCATGACAAATCACTCTCCAGCAACCCTGGGCTGATAAAGAGACTAGCTGGTGGCTGAGCTCCAGATAACAGTTCTTCACTTCAGTTTTATTTGGGTTTGGTTTTCATGCATCAAAACGTCATAGATCCAGAGTTTCCCCTGTGGGTCAGAGGTCACAAAATCCAGGCCCGCAGTGGTGGCATTTCCCTCAGACTGGTACGGATCAGCTACTAGTGTAACCGAACACACATTGCAGGGAAATGAAGCCCAGAAAGGGCAGGAGCTTCTACTCGCTTCAGGCAGTGAAGCACCGGGAAATTCATGGAGTATCCTCTCTGAGAGGGACTGAAATACAGCCCAGCGCAGATGAAGATTCCAGGAAGTTCCATTCTACCGGAGAGAAACAGAGTCCAGAGTCACTGGCATTCTTTGAGTAGCACCAAGGCGAAAAGCAATCAGACCACCCAAAAAAACTATAAATAGAAGGCATCACTAAAGCACAAGGGGAGATACATACAAAAGTCAGGGAAGGAGGGAATTACAGAACAACCAGAAAAACCTTGCTAAAGCTTGAATTATACCAAAAATGATGAAACACTGCCAGATCGGGTGATTTGCTATTGGTGTTTAGCCACACAGTCGTGTCCAGCTCTTTTCCAACCCCATGGACTGTAGCAAACCCGCTTCTCTGTCCATGGGGATTCTCCCGGCAAGAATGCTGGAGTGGGCTGCCATGCCCTCCTCCAGGGGTCCAACCTGCATCTCCTGCTTGGCATGCAAATTCTTCACTGCTGAGTCACCAGGAAGCCCAGATTGGTGATTAGGAAGCCATTAATGACCCCCTAACTGTGTAGTTTTCACAGAAGGCAAGTGCTGGCAACTGGAGGTAGAGATTTATCTATGAGAGATATTGGTCCAAAGAGAGATTATTTAACAGGCTAAACATCAGGGGTTTACACCTCAGTACTGCTGACATTTTGAGCCAAGTAATTCTCTGTTGGGAAGACCGTCCTAAGAATTGTAAAATGTGCAGATCCACCCTGGTGTGGACCCACTGGGCCCTGGGAAGAATCCTGGGTTACACAGTCATGACCCTCTGGACCCCGGCAGTGACCCCTGGTCACACAGCTGTGACCCCCTGGACCCCAGGAGCGATCCCCGGTTACACAGTCATGACCCCCTGGACCCCGGGAGCAATCCCCGGTTACACAGTCGTGATAACCAAAATATGTCCCAGACATATCCTCAGCTGTCTCTAGGGAGACAAAACTTTCCTCCCAGGCTATACTATAATATGGAAAATCTTAAAATACAGTTACTAGAAAATTAGAATGAGAAAAATTAAGACTCCCCAGAGTCAAAGCACAGCTTGTGAGAAATTTAAGAAATGTCATTTAACTCTTTTATTTCTTACCTTTCACGCTTTGTCTCTTGTAACAAACTATCAACACCTTGTAGGTATCATTCTTTACATTTTCAAATATTTTTCACAAGAATAGGAGCTACAGTCCAGGGGTTGCAAAAGAGGGGGCCACGACTTTGCCACAGGACAACAGATCACAGTGAACGTGATGAATAAGATATCTACGTGCTAAATGGACAAGACAAGAAAATCAGTCAAAGGTCACATTCAGAGAGCACACCTCTGAGGAACCGTGTCACACAGACTTCCGGAGAGCTTCAAGACTTCGCTCCCTCCCGTCCCTCTGAGAAGAGCACTTTCTATGACCTAGGTTCCATGGGATTAGCCGAGCCCCAGCCTCGAGCTGCCTGGTCACTACTGTGTAAAGGTCTCACGAGCTGACGCACTTCTCTCTCTGAGGGCCCGCCAGGTTCTCGCGCACAGATGATGGAGAAGTAGACACCGCCTGTATCTCTCACGTGTCCGCTTGAGACTGGCCCACCCAGCCTCCATTCTTGCTTCTGCCCTGGCAGGTAATCCGTTGAGACAGATTCGAGTCAGCCGAGGATGATGGGAAACATCCCTCAGATCCTGTCCTATGACCAAGTTTAGCAGGGTATTGCGATCTGGAGTTCAGATGTGAGCTGGGCCAAGAGTGAAACAGGACTTTCCCAGTTACTACTGTCAGGGTCCTTCCTTTCTATACTGGAAAGTGCATGGTGAACGATCTGAAGTTCAGATGTGAGCTGGGCCAAGAGTGAAACGGGACTTTCCCAGTTACTACTGTCAGGGTCCTTCCTTTCTATACTGGAAAGTGCATGGTGAATGGTGGCTGTGGTTTAGGATGGGTTCTGGTATGCCTAGGATGCTTGCCATGCTAATACCACTGTAAGAATCCCAAAGTTTCAATTTAACCCTAACCCTTGGCCAGAGTAAACATTTCTTGGACAATAGGTTGAAATGATAATGACACACTTATTTTAAAATATGTCATTAAAAAAAAATCTTCTGTTGATTCTGGCAACATGGATGTCAACCTTCAGCTGCCGTTGCTGATTCGTGGCTAAGGCGTATCTGACTCATTGCAACCCCGTGGACTGTAGCCCGCCAGACTCCTCAGTCCATGGGATTTCCCAGGCAAGAATACTGGAGCCGGTGGCCATTTCCTTCCCCAGAGGATTTTCCCAACCCCGGGATCAAAGCTGAGTCTCCTGAATCACAGGCAGATTCTTTACCACTGAGCCTCCTGAATGCATGATTTCAATGAAAAGATCACACAATCAATTTCACTTGAAGAATGAGGTCAAGAGGCTGAACCAGGCCTCATATCAGATACCCATCCCTCCCTGTAAAGTGATGACTTCCGGGGCCAAAGAAGTTGATCCAGACCGACTGTGATGATGCGGATAAAGTGAGTTAGAGTCAAACCTCACTGGCAGGTGGTATTCTTCAACGATAATCTGGGTGACGATGGAACCAGGCACCTCCTCACAGACACTGGCCCCGACTCCCGCTGCCATTACTCAAGCCTGGGGGTAGTGAGGATGTCCCCCGACCTGTCTACTGTCAGCAAAGGGCCCAAAGGCGAGGGCTGACGGGGAGCCTGGCTTTTCTCTGCAGTTCCCTCTCCACCTTTACCCCTACTCTTTCGGTTTCCCTTGCTTTCTTTCCACAGAAACTGCGGTCAAGCTCTAGTTTATCAAGTCCTCCTTCTCAGCTTCAGTCTCTCAGTTCCTTATTGCATGAGGGCTTCGCCCACAAACACTCCGCCTGTCAAAGCGAAACTACAAAGGTGCATAAATGCGAAACCCTGGAAAACCAATTCAACTGAAACTTGCAGTCATCTCTGCCAGACGTCAGAGGTGGTTTTATTAGCTTATTACGCTTTCTCTGCTCACAACCTACTGCTATCAGTTTCGGGCTGTGATTTTTGTGTTGCTTCTTCCTTTTGCTCCTTTCACACCTAACGTAATGGGGAAAATGACAGATCGTACAATGTTGCAATTAAAGCGACAGAATTCACCTTTCAGAAGAGCTTCCTTCTCGCACAAACAAAGGGAATGTAGTGCTTTCAATTGCCTACACTGGCTTTAAAAAAAATTTTTTTTTATTAATTGAAATATGAAAATAGTGATATAATCAAAGTGGAGAAATGCAACCTTGCCAAGTAGGTGCATCTGTGCTACTTGACTCTGGGGATTTAAACTGAGGATTCTCTCCAAACTCACGGTTCAGGTTCTAAAAACATAACCAGAAAGAATGTGAAAAGTGAGGCCAAATGGGCAACTGGATGCCTGACCAAGGGAAGCTAAAAGTTCGCAAACTCGCTTCATGGGTCGTCTGTCTTTCCACACGAGAGCCACAGTCTGCCCCCAGTAAGGTCTGCATGATCTCCCAATTTCAGTCAAGTTAAATGTAAGCTGACGTCAAGTTTATGAAAGGAGGGAGAAAGACCAAGAAAACAAAAGCGAAGAAAGTATGTGATGGTGGAAGTACTCAGGCTCTTCCCTAACTCTTGGAAATCAAATGCTTTCCTGGAAAGGCTTTGGATGAATAACTTACATCATCATCAACAGAAAAGTCTGTCTTTATAGAAGAGGGTTCTGTAAGGAAGAGAAATTGTGATCCAGCCGGTAATGTTCAGGTCTATGGGGTAATTGCAGCACCCAGAGTTTACACAGCCAGACACGTGGAAAACAGACATTTTCGGATTTCTTGGGAATTCAAGGTAGCTTTCTTGGTTTCACTCTCCTCTCTTTCCTGTTTCTGGAACTTTTACGTGGACCTGGCCCAGACTTCAGGAGACAAGTGAAAGAAGACAAGTCAGCAACCGGAGTAGAGCAAAGGGACAATGGCTAACACCCACCATCACATCGAAGTGCGAGGGAAGGACGAGGGAGCTGTGGCTCAGAAGCAGCCATCAGCGGTTGTTTTGCAGAGAGATAAATAGCTGTAGAGTACACTTTTTTATTTGTTTTCACATGTTTAACAGCTGAGTCTCCTTTTAATATGTCTGATCTACACCTTTAGCGTGATGCACTTCTCTCTGCACCATTCACAGACTTGGTACCTGAGACACCAACGTCATAAGGCAGACATGCGTACAAAGCACCCGGACCTCACAGGGGTGACACAGGGCACCTCACAGGGGTGACAGGATCTGAAATGGCACGGGGACCACACGCTGCTGTTAAATGAGAAACTGCGCTGAGGGATGGTCATCAGTTTCTATGAGTGTGCAAGGTAAGCGGAAGCTTGTGCTCTTGTCTCCCAGTTTCTTGTTTTATCTCTTCATTTCCTTGGTAACAACATGCCAATAGGAGCATGCGCTACTAATTTATCTGAAGAAAATTATAAGGGAAGATGGACTTGACAAAGCTGGCTGGCAAATGCATGATTCTGCCAAAAAAAAAAAAATTGGTAGAACTCTGACATGCTCAATCTGCTGTTACTTTTTTATTCCCCAACAAAAATGCTTATAACTTAAGAGATGCACCCTACCTCAGGGTAACAGGACTCATCTTGGCTCTTTTTCCCTCAAAATTATAACAGGTTGTCTCCATGTACACTCTAAGAACCCTGACTTAGAGGAATAATCAAAAGTGACTAAGGGGTGCAATCTCAATGGTTCACCCTAGGTTGCTTGCTAATACATTACATAGTTCTCCAGGCCGCCCCCCCCCCCAAAAAAAATCTAGCAACACTAACTTTATTTTTTTAATGATTTTTATGTGGACCATTTTTAAAGTCTTCATTGAATTTTGTTACAATATTGCCTCTGTTTTATGTTTTATCCTTTGGGCCAAGAGGCATGTGGGATTGTAGCTCCCTGACCAGGGATTGAACTCACAGTCCCTGCACTGGAACAGGGAGCCTTAACTGCCAGATCAGCCAGCAGCTGTAACACTAGCCTTACTGTAACTGACCAGGTGTTTAAAGTGTCCTATGTGTCCCCAGTTCACTCCTGGGTTTTAGCTCACTGCGCCTCCGGTGGCTGCGGCTACTGTATCTTACACCTCAGGCCAGCAGGCCCAGCTCTGCTCTCACCCTCGTCATGGAGCCACCACAGTCCTGTGGCTATGACTTGCTCTACGGCAAACAGATGGAGAAACAGTGGAGACAGCAACGGACTTTATTTTCTTGGGCTCCAGAATCACAGTAGATGGTGACTAAGGAAGAAAAGCTATGACCAACCTAGACGGCACCATATGTAAAATACATAGCCAATGGGAATTTGCTGTATAGCCAAGGAAACTCAAACACGGGCTCTGTAACAATCTAGAGGGGTGGAATGGGTGGAAGATGGGAGTGAGGTTCAAAAGGGTGGGGTACTTCGCCGACTAAGGTCCATCTAGTCAAGGCTATGGTTTTTCCAGTGGTCATGTATGGATGTGAGAGTTGGACTGTGAAGAAGGCTGAGCGCCGAAGAATCGATGCTGTTGAATTGTGGTGTTGGAGAAGACTCTTGAGAGTCCCTTGGACTGCAAGGAGATCCAACCAGTCCATTCTGAAGGAGATCGGCCCTGGGATTTCTTTGGAAGGAATGATGCTAAAGCTGAAGCTCCAGTACTTTGGCCACCTCATGCGAAGAGTTGACTCATTGGAAAAGACTGTGATGCTGGGAGGGATTGGGGGCAGGAGGAGAAGGGGACGACCGAGGATGAGATGGCTGGATGGCATCACGGACTCGATGGGCGTGAGTCTGAGTGAACTCCGGGAGTTGGTGATGGACAGGGAGGCCTGGCGTGCTGCGATTCATGGGGTCGCAAAGAGTCGGACACGACTG
>SJYA01013413.1:0-11058 GCA_006410615.1 Neotragus moschatus
CTGGGTCTTCCAGATTTGCTGACATAAGGAATGCAGAACCTTGATGGCATCATCCTTTAGGGACCTGAAAGGTTCTGCTGGGATTTCATTGCATCTACTAGCTTTATTAACAGCAGTGCTTCTTAAGGCCCACTTGACTTCACACTCCAGAACGTCTGGCTCTGGGTGACTAACCACTCTGTCGCGGTAATCTGGTCCATTAAGATCTTCCTTATGCAGTTTCCCTGTGTATTCTTTCCACTCCATTCTAGATGTGTAACCTTGGATAAACTCTTTAGTCCTTAAGTCGCTACTGACCTCATTTTTCTCATATGTGAAACAAGTATGTGTTAATAATACCTATCTCCAAATAGGTCCCTACTTTAGGGGTCTTCTGAAGGTCAAATGAGATCAGGTACATAGAACATTTATGACAGAGGCTACATAGTAAATACATACCAAACTCTGACTGCTGTGAAATTATTAACTAATACATGTTAGTAACAAATGACTAGAAGTAGACCAATGTCCAAAAGTGAAGAGAGCATTAAGAAAAGTATGCTACCCATGGAACCCACTTGTTTCATTAAAATAATAGCTATGTGGGGTCCGTGTAGATATGGAAAGTCTGACTTATAAGAAACATTTGCAGGAAAACAGTCCCCCCCCCCAAAAAAAAAGTAGGTCTAAAATGGGAAAAACAAAGTATGTGTGACAAAAAGTGAGCCGCAAAGTTTCATAATGGGCCGCGTGTCATCAAGGAAGGATTCTCTGGATTTCCTTATTTGCCACATTACTCTTGTGGATATCCTAACCCTGCTGCTGCTGGTCCTAAGTAATATAAAATAAAGCAAGTTAGTTGCCTTACATCAAACTGAGGAGAGTCAACCCCCCAGAGGTTTCCAGCACTGTTTAGGAACTGACGCCACGACAAGAACCTCAAACTGTCATGTGATCCTGAAGAAGCCTCGAACGAGTCAGCCACTCACTCCTGCTCCGTGTGGCTCAGGGTCTTCCCTCAATTTCAGATCTTGAGGACTCTAACTCGCAGTCTTTCTGGTTCTGACTTTTCCTGTATGCTCCAAGAACCAAAAGTGGGGGTTATCAGGGCACTTGTTTTCCCTGAATGTCTTTTGTTTTTTTCTTCCTTTTGCTTCTGGGTCTTGTGTGAAGCCTGGCTTCAGCAACGCTGGAGGATGGGCTAAGGACAAACTGCAACCGGTTTCCCGAGTGAACTGATTCAGCGGGGAGCCCCATTCTCAGTGAAAAGGGTGAGTTCTGCTCACTCCCATGCCCCTACCCAGAATACGCCAAAGGACAGTCGAGTCAGACACGTGTCAGAAGAAGCAGGGTTTATTTGTGAGCACACAGTGAGGCCACCTAAAATGTTTCCGAAGCAAACCGCACATAAAAGCGTCGACACGTACACCGGGAGGAAGAAAACCCTCACTGTGGTGAGCAGAGCCAGAGGGTGACTCACGTGTGTCCACCGTCTCCTGAATCGGGATGAAGCCGACAGGCAGAGTGTCCTTGATATCGATGAGCTTCATGTCCACTAACACGTTCCCTAAATGGCTCTTGGGAAGAAAGAAGAGAGACACAGACGATTAATCTGATCCTGCCTGTGGTGGGTCTGCCATTCTGGCTTCAAAATGCGTATTTAACGCAATGCCTCATGCAGCTTTACGACAGCAGGTTAATTAGAGTGGGCGCCAGTTAGTGACCCCCAGCGGCTACAGGGGGACTCTGGTGGCCCCCAGGAAAGGATTTCGTCTGCAGGACCTCAAGGCCACTCACTTAGACGTGGCCTTGGTTAGCAGAACGAGTGGCCCAGGAGATGCCCGAGATGTAACCGAGCAGAGGGCAGCTGTGCAGCCACGTCCCGGGGCCACGTGGCCCCTCAGCCCTGAGCATCAGCTCTCGGGACAGCAGGTTTAGAAGAGCACATTCCCGGGGTGGCTGTTGCACCAGGAGGTGGGGGAGCTGCTTCTCTTACAGAGAATCAACCACACTCCCCAGTGGTCGCTGGTCTCTGCATACTGACACGCATCTCGGTGGCTAGGTATGTTCTGTAAAACCCCACGAATCGTAAACTCACACAGAGTGGGAAAGCGCTGCTGCCTAATATTACACAGCTTCTAGACTGGCATGCACAGGGGCCTCTTTAAGCTTCTACTTAGTGGCGGTGCACGGGGCCCACAGTGCACAGTTTTCCGTAACCGGAGCAAAAATATCTTTGAAGATGGCACGCCGTCCTATAATTGCGAGAGAGAATTCTCTGCAAATGCCCTGGCACTTGCAGCCCACATTTCAAGCTGGAAACGAGCTCTAAAGAGATCTACCCTACAACTTAAACAAAGTGGGGCCACCTCAGAGGTTTCATTAACATCTTCAGAGTCATTTACAAAACTTAGCTCCCCCTCTCTCTAGAGCCAGTTAGAAAAAGAATGATGCCTTCCCATCCCAAATCTCTCCTGGTAGGATGCTAACAGTGCACTTGGCATGCCCATCTTCCAGAAATGCCCAAGCCCCCATAAGCACACGTGCAGTTTCCTTGTTCTGCGTTCCCAGACGACCCTACCACCTTGCCCTGCACAGCAGTTCCTCCGGAGTCAAGCCTGGCCTGCTCAGAGAAGGGTGTGGCCCTCAGTCTCTGTGGCCCTGCCCGTCCTGCCCAGTGCCAACACTACCACTGAAAACCAAGCAGGCAACTCCTATCATCTATACTCTACACTTTATTCTCTCTTGGCATGCTCAGCTTTCCTTCGTATCAGTTTCTAATGGCATGTTTGTGAGGTTTTTATGTAGTATCTGCTTCCCCACCAGGGTTTAAGAACCACAAGGACCAAAACCATGTCTGCTACTACTATATATCTAAGCCTAGCATAGATCTTTCCAAACAGTAGGTACTCAATAATTACTGCTGATTAAATTACTATTTGGGGGTACATTTTCAACCAGACGGGCCACTCAGAATCTGAAGTCAAAATGGACTTGCTCGGACAACAAATCTAAATAATGCCAACAAAAATATTAAAAGTATATTTAGTAAGTGCATTATAAACCAAAAGTACACAAATGAAATAAATTCCTGAAATTTAGCCATGAAGGTCAAAGTGTCAAGTGTAAACTATGACCAGTGTTTTCTCGGCACTGTGGTCAGAAAGCCGTCTCTCTCAAAAGCTGGTATTTGCGGAGGATTTAAAATGATTACATTTCAGGTAGCTGGGTCTCGGGAAAACAACGCACAGGCCAGCACAGCAAATGGAGAGCGGAACCCTAACGCGGAATAAATCTCTGACCATGGAGGAAGGGTTTGAACCATTAACCCAACTCGCAAACATCAGCTGCTTTCAGAATCGCCTGATCTAATCTATCATTTTTTTTTTTNGCTGCTGCCTAATATTACACAGCTTCTAGACTGGCATGCACAGGGGCCTCTTTAAGCTTCTACTTAGTGGCGGTGCACGGGGCCCACAGTGCACAGTTTTCCGTAACCGGAGCAAAAATATCTTTGAAGATGGCACGCCGTCCTATAATTGCGAGAGAGAATTCTCTGCAAATGCCCTGGCACTTGCAGCCCACATTTCAAGCTGGAAACGAGCTCTAAAGAGATCTACCCTACAACTTAAACAAAGTGGGGCCACCTCAGAGGTTTCATTAACATCTTCAGAGTCATTTACAAAACTTAGCTCCCCCTCTCTCTAGAGCCAGTTAGAAAAAGAATGATGCCTTCCCATCCCAAATCTCTCCTGGTAGGATGCTAACAGTGCACTTGGCATGCCCATCTTCCAGAAATGCCCAAGCCCCCATAAGCACACGTGCAGTTTCCTTGTTCTGCGTTCCCAGACGACCCTACCACCTTGCCCTGCACAGCAGTTCCTCCGGAGTCAAGCCTGGCCTGCTCAGAGAAGGGTGTGGCCCTCAGTCTCTGTGGCCCTGCCCGTCCTGCCCAGTGCCAACACTACCACTGAAAACCAAGCAGGCAACTCCTATCATCTATACTCTACGCTTTATGGCATGCTCAGCTTTCCTTCGTATCAGTTTCTAATGGCATGTTTGTGAGGTTTTTATGTAGTATCTGCTTCCCCACCAGGGTTTAAGAACCACAAGGACCAAAACCATGTCTGCTACTACTATATATCTAAGCCTAGCATAGATCTTTCCAAACAGTAGGTACTCAATAATTACTGCTGATTAAATTACTATTTGGGGGTACATTTTCAACCAGACGGGCCACTCAGAATCTGAAGTCAAAATGGACTTGCTCGGACAACAAATCTAAATAATGCCAACAAAAATATTAAAAGTATATTTAGTAAGTGCATTATAAACCAAAAGTACACAAATGAAATAAATTCCTGAAATTTAGCCATGAAGGTCAAAGTGTCAAGTGTAAACTATGACCAGTGTTTTCTCGGCACTGTGGTCAGAAAGCCGTCTCTCTCAAAAGCTGGTATTTGCGGAGGATTTAAAATGATTACATTTCAGGTAGCTGGGTCTCGGGAAAACAACGCACAGGCCAGCACAGCAAATGGAGAGCGGAACCCTAACGCGGAATAAATCTCTGACCATGGAGGAAGGGTTTGAACCATTAACCCAACTCGCAAACATCAGCTGCTTTCAGAATCGCCTGATCTAATCTATCATTTTTTTTTTTTCATGGCAGTTGCTTTTCCATGTCATCACTGCTTTCTGCATTGAGAAATTAACAGCTGGGTATGTTTCCCTGCCCTATAGATGGATGGGCGTTCATCAATATCCTTCTCCAACGTCTTCTATCTGACAAGTTGGGTTTTAACAGAAGTCAACTGCAAACCACTTAGCGACCTCACCCTCCACACTCTACGAACGTCCCTGATCATAAAGCCAGAACGTCAGTGGTGCAGCCATTAAAAGAGGCATGAAGACCCCCCTCCGGTGCACACGGAACGGGAGGTTGCACTGTCAGAGCTTCCTGCAGCCCAAGTGAGGTCCCTCGGCGCCCCGGGCTGCTGCTGCACCGGGTTTAATACAGTAGGTCTGCGACACCATTAATTTTGCCTGTTCCTCTCCCCTCCCCCATCCCGTGCTCTCTTTCATTTCCTCCTCATAAATATGAAGAACGTATTCCCAATCCTTGTTGAGCAAATGATTCATGCCAAAAGCCCAATATGCACTGACTCAGGGTATTTATATTGTCTCTGGTAGCCAGTATTTGCTAGTATACTGTAATTATTTTTGACAACCTTGCATTTAAGGTAGCCACAGATAACCAACTTAATATTCAAATGTTCATAAATCCTTCTGTTTAATATCCTCCCTACCTAATCTATGTACATTATTATTACAGGTAATGCAGAAAGTACAGGGCATGAAAAGCGCAATTAATCTCGATCCTTCCCCAGGAAGCAATGTCACTCCAAAGCCAGGTTTCTGTGTTAACAGCATTATTGGGGGAAAGGAATTCAGGTTCCAGAGGAGTCTCCCCAAACTCCTACACAGGGAGTCTCAAGTCGCCTAATTAAGAATCTGTCCAGTCTTGAGATTCTACATCCCTCCTTTGCAGTTGTAAAAAAATTACGCCATGCAAAGTCTTGGCTCTGACAGCGGGGCTGGGACAGACCGGCTGTAACAGATTAAAATACGGCTCATTCCTGCTCTACTCCTGGGCTGGCAAGGGGGCCCCTGCCGCCCCTTTGAACTGCCTTCCCTCTGCGTCTCACTACAGGACCCATTCATTCTTTTTCTGAAAATAAAATGCACTTAATTTCCTTACTGCCTCAAAAGGGGGGCAGAGGATTCTCCCACTGCCCTTGTTCTCGTCTTACACCCTCTCCCACACACACCTCACCATGCCTGCCTGGCCCTCATAGAGTAAGAGATACAAAGTAGGCACTCAACACATATCTCCTGAATGATCGAGACGTATTTTCTACCATCCATTTACCCATGACACTAAAACTAACAAGCCCCAGTGACTTCTCTCTGTCATTTTTTAACTTGTTAGTGTCCCTACTCCTAGGGATCAGGGGCTCTTCTGGCCGAGAGTACTGACACCCCATAGCCTTCAAGGAAATGCAACAGAAACAGAAATCAAAAACAGCCAATGAGGTCGTTTGTCCTCTGCAGCTGCGGGCTCCTCCTCAGTGGGAGGGTCTGAGGCTGAGTGGAGGTCAGGAGCGAACGTGTGAGACCACAGGGCAGAGCAAGGGTGTGGACACGAGCTGCTCAAGCCTGGGGAGGTGGTCCCACAGCCCTGCGCAGTGAACACGCCGACTTCCTGTGGAAAGGGGTAGCCAGCAGCAGAACAGAGGTGACAAAAGCTAAGAATATGGATGGTTTCAAAGAGGGTATAGGTAACCTCCAGGGACAAAGGCGACGAGACAGCGCCATAGGTGTTTATGGACGCAGGATGGAGCTGGGGCACTGCCCGAACGTCACAGGCCTGACGTCTGGAAAGGTAACCAGGCCTTCAGACCTGCCCCTGGGGTCTCCTCGCTGCACTGTGACCCGACCTCAGACCTGCCCCTGGGGTCTCCTCGCTGCTCTGTGACCTGAAGGTCCTGCTCAGACCCACCGCGGGCCCAGCTGCCAGGAACTTCCCTCCTCCATCAGGGGCTCTGTCCTTTACAGCAAGCATTTATTACTCTCATCATAAGTGGGAAAACATGAGAGCAACGAGTCCTCCCTGAGTATGTTAGAGATCATTTTCCTAACAAACACTTATCAACAAATGGGAACAGCTGCTGGACAAGAGTGCGGACCACAGATCCATGTGACGATCCACAGCCAGAAAATGCTGCAGGGACGCACGAGGACTGTGAGAGGACCATGGGGCTGTGGGCTTGTGACAGAGAGAAAGATAGTGACCTTTTCCCTTCCAGGCTTCTCAATGGGGATGCTTGAACCCGATCTTTTTTTAAATCACTTACGAACATATTTTTTTGTTGCCATAAGATTTATAAAAATAATAAAAATATTTCCCATCTGATTTTTTTGCATTTAGGCCCAAAATAAAATGGCACCCCTAAAAATGAACATCTGACTGCTCCCTCTTAGGGTTAGGGAAGACAGGTGTCCTTAGAAAAGCACATAAACTCCCTGATCTCAGGTGCTATTACTTTAAGAGTCTGAGGATGGAGGCAGCATATTTGCAGAGTGCCCAGGACAGGCCTCACATGGAAAGGATACTTACAAAAGCCACTTCTCTTTTTTCTAAACCACCTATTAGAACATCTTTAGTAGGTGCCTTTAAAATTTCCTAATTTATGAGCTTAAGTATTAAAAACAACACAATAAAAGTAATCTGGATGTGAGGTGGATACCTACCTGCCAAAACAATGAAATGTCACGTGGCAGAGAGACCTGGGGAGAAAGTCAACACAGCCATGTCTTGGGGAGGGGTGACTCTGGGGCATCTTCTGGCTATGTTTCCCTCTGTTGCTCAGCTTTGAAGCCAGCTCCCCCTGGAAGATGCTCACATCATACTACCCTGCAATTTGTTACTCGGATGAAAGGCAGGCAGGATGAGAGCTGTGAGAGAAATCTTTTCCGTGTTTCCTTTGGAAAATGGGTTTTAATGGAATTCACTACACACTTGGGTATGTGGTTAATAATACTGTTAATAAATGAAACCCAGCGGTGGTTGCTGATCCTACCCTGTTTACTTAAAACCACCGATAAATTAACACAGCGATGAAAGTAAACCACCACCAAAAAAGTGAGAATTTCAAACACGAATGGAAATGACCTGTGCTCACTTAGCAAACGGAAAGCCGCTACTAGACTTACGTTTTCTTTGGAAAAGGACCTCGTGAAGCACAGGTATCGGGTGACCTTGGATTTAAATAAGCCGTCTTTCCAGAGGTCAGCATCCACACCATCTGCTGTCTGAGCGACCTGCACCGGAGAGACGGGGAAGAGGACACAGGTGAGGCAGGGGGCCACGGACGGCGGGCGGGAGGCGCTCCCGTACCTGCGCCAATTGACTCCGGCCCGGACTCGCGCGGCATCTCATTAGTCCACTTCACAGGCCCTGGGAAGAGATTTTTCCAAGAGGGGCCAAGGGAGAGCGTGAAAAATACAACTTCTAAAAATACTGTCCCTGGGGAAGTCATTGATTAAAGACACCCTGACAAAAGTGCTTCTAATGAGAAAAGAGGAACTTCTGTTTGTCACTGGCCAAGAAGGGACTGGCGAAGTCAGCACACTTCGGTGCTCATTGCCAGTCACTCTGGGGACAGTACAGGGTGCAGAGGGCAGAATGGGGCATGCAGTGCCACCTGAGAGGGGCCCGCCTGCCAGGCGCCTGGTGCGGCTTCCTGCTCTGGGGCTGACTGGGCTGGCCAGGGGCTGCTCTCACTGGGCGCGGGGTTGGGCAGGGCGTCAGAGAGGTTTGTCCTGCCCCGCTTCTTTTCAGCACAAGTTCTGTGAGTAGAATTCAAGGTTGAAAACCAGCGTGATAGGAAAATAAAAAAAAAGACTCAGCTGCTAGTTTCTAGTCTCACTGAGGAGCCATATTCTCGTATGTGGCTGTAGAAATTTCCCTCTAAGGGCTTCCCTGGGGGATCAGATGGTAAAGAATCTGCCTGCAATGTGAGAGACCTGGGTTCGGTCCCTGGGCTGGGAAGTTTTCTGGAAAAGGCAAAGGCAACCCACTCCCGTACGCTCGCCTAGAGAATTCCATAGACATAGGAGCCTGGCACAAAGAGTCGAGCATGACTGAGCGACTAACACTTTTCACTTTTAGTTTCAAGAAGCGTTCAAGGATGAAGCCAGCCTTGATGTGAGTCTTACAGAGCCTGGGCCCTGGGCCGTGGGACCAAGGCCATCAGTGGGAAGAGCTCAGAAGGAGACGGGAGAGGAGGAGGAGAAGGCTGGCCGGGACACGCTCTCCCCATTCTCTCCACGATGCTCATTAAGGAACGATCAGGCTCGGTGCTGCTGCTTCCCTCAGCACCTAACAGGCCAGAGGAATCCACATCCTGGCTGCACCCCAAGGGGACTCTGGGAAGACCTGGGAGCAGCGCCCCTTTGGGGAGCAGCGCCCTCTGCAGCCGGCCCCCTGCAGTGCACTCTGGGGTCTCCCTGCTCCTCCCTCTGAGGCTTAGACTGTGGGAGGCACGTGTGCTCAGTTGGGTCCGACTCTTTGCGCCCGCATGGACTGTAGCCAGCCAGGCTCCTCTGTCCATGGAATCTTCCAGGCAAGAATACTAGGTGGGTTGCCGTTTCCTTCTCCAGGGAATTGTTCCAACCCAGGGATTGAACCCATGTCTCCTGTACCTCCCGTATCAGCAGACAGATTCTTTTCCAGCTGAGCCACCGGGGAAGACTATGGGAAGCCTTCTTTGACCTGACAAGCTCCGGGCTGTCCTCACAAACTGCTGAAAACGCCTCTGTTCTTTACACACAACTGCCTGATTCTGCCCCGTCCCGTGTCCACACGGCACAGCAGGCCCACACGGCTCGGGCCGTCACACGCGAAGCCGGGGGTGTGGGGGCCGCCTCCACCAGGAGGGGCCCCTAACTCCCACGGCCACGTTCTCCAAGGGAGCCCCTGAAAAGACCAAAGGCCAACTGGCAAAAGAAAAGTACTTGCTTTCACACTGAACGACTGTTAAGCTCATAAATGCCATAAAGGGAAAAGAAGGGTCCTTATGCTGAGTATGCAAAGACGTTTGACCTGAAATCTGAAGGAGGAATGCTATGGTGACAATCTCAGGGACAGTCTGGTTCAAGTGTGTCGCTCCCACAGAAAGAAAGACCGCCGAACAGGCCAGGCCTTGTCCGCGCTTGCCCCCGTGATGGTCATACACAAAGCTCCTTAGAAAACCTGAGATTTGAGGCCGTGGCCCCAACTTCTACTACCAAGGATCCCTTATGCTTTGTTTTCTCCCACAGGTTCCACTTTTGAAAGATTTTTGTTTCCCAAACTGTACTTGTATTTCTTCAGTTCAAAGATGTAGCCATTTGAGAATCACCTGTGCATTTAAAGAATGCTCCTTTAGGAAAAAAAGAAACATCATGTCAAATTGCACAAACGTATTTCTCAGATGCATTGCAATTTTGGAACCATTAAAATGTGATGAGATGCCACAGGAACAAAGAAAGAAGGGAACCTATGTAGTTTCTCTATAATAAATGTATTATTTTTGATAAATTAAAAATAAAGAGGGAGTCTGCAGAACACACAAAGGCTGTGGTACCTCAGAAGAGAGATAGCTGCGTCCAGCCTTCCATGGAAAAGTCTGGGGGTTCAGGAGGGTTTTCCTGGCTACCGTGGGGTGGTGTGCCCCCTCACTCAAGGCCATCGTTTCCAGGGTTTAAAAATGAGGATTCCCTTCTCTTGCCNGCCGAACAGGCCAGGCCTTGTCCGCGCTTGCCCCCGTGATGGTCATACACAAAGCTCCTTAGAAAACCTGAGATTTGAGGCCGTGGCCCCAACTTCTACTACCAAGGATCCCTTATGCTTTGTTTTCTCCCACAGGTTCCACTTTTGAAAGATTTTTGTTTCCCAAACTGTACTTGTATTTCTTCAGTTCAAAGATGTAGCCATTTGAGAATCACCTGTGCATTTAAAGAATGCTCCTTTAGGAAAAAAAGAAACATCATGTCAAATTGCAAAAACGTATTTCTCAGATGCATTGCAATTTTGGAACCATTAAAATGTGATGAGATGCCACAGGAACAAAGAAAGAAGGGAACCTATGTAGTTTCTCTATAATAAATGTATTATTTTTGATAAATTAAAAATAAAGAGGGAGTCTGCAGAACACGCAAAGGCTGTGGTACCTCAGAAGAGAGATAGCTGCGTCCAGCCTTCCATGGAAAAGTCTGGGGGTTCAGGAGGGTTTTCCTGGCTACCGTGGGGTGGTGTGCCCCCTCACTCAAGGCCATCGTTTCCAGGGTTTAAAAATGAGGATTCCCTTCTCTTGCCCCACTACTAGAATCTCCCCTTTTCTGAATGAGAAGACACCCTGGTATGATGAAGAGGCTGGTGCAGGAACACAAAGAGGGGAGAGGGAAGCAGGAGCAGGCCTGCTCCCTCCTCAGAGGCCCCCTTCTCTCCATTTGTCCCTGCAGTTAACAGGCCTCAAA